>CAEMYA010000347.1:362894-373082 GCA_903131615.1 Diplodus sargus
CACATTCACAAATTCTTAATTACAGGTGCACAAATCCTATTTTACAAGTCACAGACTAAAAAACTGACACGTTCACATTTTTGCTCCTATTGTAGTATATTTGGTGCAAAACATATTTGTGTGCCTGTATCAAACAATGTGAAGTTGTGGACAAAATTTGAATATGTGCAAATCTGAATGTGAACTTGTGCAATAAATGTTCAATGTATGCAAAATAATTTCTCACAAACATATTTGTGTTCTTTTAAAACACAAACACAAATCAATAAGTACAACTGTTCAAATCTTCCCCACAAGTCACACATTCTGTTTCCTTCATTTACAAATCACAAATCCAGTGAGCTATTTGGCAATAGCTCAGTTGGTAGAGACCTTGCTGGGGGACTGGAGGGTGGCTGGTTCAAGTCCAGCTACAGACCACAATATTAATCAAATATTGTTTTATATTTATTGCACAAGTTCACATTCAGATTTGCACATATTCAAAACCTGTTTCTGATAAAGCAAAAGATCGAAATAGGATGAAGACTGTGGCAGGAAGCTAAAGAAAAGAAGATGGGCGCTGTTAAAGGCGGAGCATGACACATGGCACATATGTTGCACTTCACGCCTCACATCATAAGGGAAGGGGGGGGGACGCCATCACAGAAAGACGGGGTGGGTGTAAGGAGGTGAACTAGTGTAAAGAGCCGGCTGAGATTTCCTTATTATTTTTGGCAATGGTTAAAGAGCCCCCAGAGGGCGCCACCTTGTTCGTCTGTTTTGATGCTGCCTGGGTCAGCCTCTCCTAGAAAAATGATTTGGGTTCGTTTCGTATTGTTGTTCTGTCAC
Source organism: Diplodus sargus (assembly GCA_903131615.1). Lineage (NCBI taxonomy): Eukaryota > Metazoa > Chordata > Actinopteri > Spariformes > Sparidae > Diplodus > Diplodus sargus. The sequence continues at coordinate 363,726 of CAEMYA010000347.1, forward strand.
ACACGCACGGACACATAGCCACACTGACTCGCTCATTTACACCCACACTATCACGCACGCACTCACACACACACACACACACACACACACACACACACACACACACACATACACACACACACAGTCACGCTCACTCGCTCATTTACACCCACACATACTCACGCACGCACACACACACACACACACACAGTCACATTCACATTCACACACCCATGCGCGTACTCACACACAGACAAACACACACAGTCACGCTCGCTCGTTCGCTCATTTACACTCACACGTACTCACACCTGGTATCTGCTGGTTATGTTATTACTGGTTACTGGAAAAGACCATGGGAGAAGTTTTATGGCAGTGTGACATATTTTGTATTGTAAGTAACAACCTCTTGTCCTTTTCTGAGAGGTGAAGCTTTGAGATAAAGACTGCTCAACCCAGATCCTGTGCTTCCTCGCCTGGCTCTTCTCTCCGTCTTTATCCTTGAACAAAATACACAACGCAGAGACTTTATAGGGAGACCGAGGGCCTAGACTTACCTGTGCTAGAGGGAGCTGACATCAAGGGTTACATATACATGTATACTAGGGGTGGGGGAAAAAAATCGATTCACATAAGAATCGGGATTCTAATCATCCACAATTTTGAATCGATTCATAAACTTCAAAAATCGATTTTTTTATTAACGTTCCCCCGTCTCTCTGTGCGCCCCCACGGGCTTCCGTACACAGCGTTGCAGCAAGCTTGGGGAAAGAAAGACAAGGAATTTGTCTTCAAAATAAGAGCTTGACGTTGGACTCCATTGGAGTTTAGAACGGGGTACTTAGCGGGGGGCTTTTAATTTGAAAGTAGCGACCGTTCCTAGCCAGCTGCTACAACAACAAGCTAACAGCGAAGACAGCTTCAGAGACCCAGGAGACACTAGCATCTCTGGGATCTCAGCAGCTGTCCAGTTGCTCATCTTGACGTCCGCGGATGAAGTGATGGACTGACTGCTGTGATCAGCTGTTTCCTGGCTTTAAAACTCCTCAACTGTGGGGCGCACAACAGTGCCGGTCATCTACACCTCCGCCCATCTCACGCAATTTCCGGCATAACGACGTCTCGGATATAGATCAGAATGGAGTTGGATAAAAGTGTACCCTCCGAGGTGGCAAATTGGCTGACCAGGACAGACCCCCAATTTACCGGCTTCTGTCTAAATCCGCGGACCGAGCCGCAAAAAGGATAGTCAAATTGGCGGCTTGCTGCCCAGGAAAAACTAAGCGGCCAATAACTATACAAACAAGGGCAGCCATGCACTGCAGGCACACTGTCAAACAGAAGTGCACAAAAAGAAGGTGCAGGTCATAACATCCAGACACAGTGTAGCCAGCACCTTCCTTCCAAGCAGAGAGACAGCAACTTTTTCAAAACCCATATTCATCCAGTCAAAACACACTCTTTAAGGGCTTGCTTTTTTCATTCTGCAGCAGATTGCGCTATTAAGAATGAGTTGGACACAGAAATCAGGGAGTTGGAGAGAGCGGTGTGCCTTGATAATTCGGTGTCAACTAAACAAAAGCTTTTGGCCCTTAGAGCTGATTATGAAGAACTCTCCACACAAAAAACAGAAGATAGCCTATTAAGACTTAAACAGACCTTTTATGAGCAAGGGGAAAAACCCAGTAGGTTGCTTGCCTGGCAAATCAAAAAACTAAATACAGAGAGAGCTATAAATGCAATTAGGAATGAAAAAGGGGTTATTACAACTGACCCATTAGAAATTAACCAAACTTTTGTTTCATTCTACAAGACCCTATATCAATCGAAATATCCAGTGGATTCTATAGTTCAGAATACTTTCCTAGATGGGCTAGAAATTCCTACCATTCCAGAAGACACAAAGCTTCGATTGGATAAAGAATTGGATGCTTCAGATATTGTTATGGTGAAAAATGGAAAAGCAGCAGGGCCCGACGGGCTGCTAATAGATATATATATATAAACTATTTAAAGACAAACTGATTGCCCCTTTATTAGACATGTATATAGAGGCCTTTGAACGTGGCCACCTTCCTCCTTCACTGCGAAGCGCCCTAATTATACTTATTCTGAAACCGGGCGAGCCACCGACTGAATGTGGATCACACAGACCAATTTCACTTATGAACTCTGATGCAAAAATCATAGCAAAAGCTTTATCTATGAGACTGGAGAGTGTCCTACCATCCATTATACATACAGATCAAAATGGTTTTGTGAAGAACCGTCAGGGTTTTCATAATGTGAGGAGACTGCTTCATATAATTCATGCTAACAAAGGTTCCTCTGACACCGCCATTTCATCACTCGACGCTGAAAAGGCGTTCGACAGGGGCGAATGGCCATATCTTCTAGAAGTGCTTAGACGTTTTGGATTTGGGGACTACTTTTGTAAATGGGTTGACATTCTGTTCGCTAGCTCTGCTGCGGAAGTTTGCACAAACTCCGTGACTTCGCTTCCATTTGAATTATCTCGCGACACAAGACAGGGCTCACCACTCTCACCTCTACTTTTTATAATAGCGATGGAACCACTGGCATTGGCAATACAGGCTCATCCTACAATATGTGTTATTAACACAGTTGGCTTGGAACATCGAATTGCATTATTTGCAGATGACTTGTTAGTGTTTTTGTCGGGTCTGAGAAAATCAATACCTTCCCTTTTAGAGTTGATTAGTGTATTTGGTGGCTTTTCTGAGTTTAAGGTGAATAATGAGAAATCTTCAATTATGTTCCTAAATGATAGAGAGAGAAGTTTAGTGATACCCCACCCTTTCATAAATGCTATGTACGGGTTTGATTATTTGGGTATTAAAATAACCCCAAAGTTAGGTGACATTAGTTCAACAAATTATGAGCCCTTATTAGCTTTAGTCTCTGAAGACATTAAAAGATGGATGGCTCTACCTCTTTCATTAATGGGCAGAATAAGTGTAATTAAAATGACAATTTTGCCTAAGTTTTTATATTTGTTTCAATCGATCCCATTGCCGCCTCCACCCTCACTCTTTCCAAAAACCAGAAAGCTGTTTTTGAATTTTATTTGGAGTAATAAAAAGGCCCAGACTCAGATTATCTCTTCTATATTTGCCATATGACAGGGGTGAATTACAACTACCTAATATGCAGTGGTACTATTGGGCTGCCCAATTGAGGGCCGCTATGTTTTGGTTCTCTGAAGGAATAGATTTGCCCTGGTTAAAAATTTAGTTATTATCAACGAATGAACTGACACTATATAGCTTTTTGTACTCGGCACCCCTAGAAAGTTTATTGAGAAAAACAACCAATCCCTTTGTGAGAAACATTGTTGTGGTCTGGTATGATGTACATAAATATCTTGAAGACTTTCCAGTGCTCTCTTGTTTTTCACCGATTTTGGGGCAATGAACATTTCAGCCCAGCCAAGAGTGATTTGGGATTTAAAAGTTGGTTAAATAAGGGTATAGCTAAGCTTTTAGACCTATATCAGGACAATACACTGATGTTATTTGACGATCTAAGAGTAAAGTTTGATATCCCGAAAAAGCATTTCTTTAAGTACTTGCAACTTAGAAGTTTTATTCTGACTCGCCTCAAACGCTCATTTCAGCAACCTCCCCTGTCCACACTGGAGACATTCTCCTAACAGAACTGTCTCAGTAAGGGACGGGTTGCACAGTTATACAAAATTTTGGCAAATAACAACAAAGATAATACAGAGAGAAAGAGACAAGATTGGTTACAAGATTTAAATGAGGAAATATCATTGGAGGAATGGGGTAGAATATGTTCAAAGCCCCAATCACAGACCATTAACACCAGACTACGCTTGATACAATACAAGTGGATAATTATTATACACTACCCCCGTAAAATTAAATAGATTCGACTCTAACATTCCTGATCTTTGTTTTAAGTGCAGTGAATACAAAGGTACTCTATATCATTGCTTATGGGAATGTGAGGAAATTCAAAAATTTTGGAGATTAGTGACTCAGTATATCTCACAAATTACCTCTGCCTTGGTTGCTCTAAATCCCAAATTGTGTGTTCTGGGTGTCTATCCTGCCAATTGTTCTCTGGCCAACAGAGAAAGAAAGATGGTGGACCTGTGTCTACTACAGGCAAGACGGTCAGTTGCCCTGTGGAGGAAAAATATTAATGGTCCTACCCTTTGCTTTTGGATGAGAAATCTAACATCAAGTCTGGCTTTAGAAAGACTCACTTATACTATCAGAAGAAAAACCTCTGAATTTAAAGACATTTGGGAAAAATTCTTCGACTTTATTAAACATGGTGATATTGAAGAAGCTCTGTAAATATGAATGTGTCTATGATGTGATGTGAAGTGTTGTGATCATTTGATGTACCGCAGGGATATATCAGTAAGTGTTGAATGTTATATGCTGCCCGTTCGAACAGGGAAGTGGGATTGTTTTGCTGTATGATTGTTGTTGCTTGTCTTTGAGTTAAATATGCTAAATGTGGAAAATTTAATAAAGACATGTTTAAAAAAAAAGAAGATTGCGCTATTAAAGCTGTGCTGTTGCGCATTTCATGGAAGAAGTTCTCATTTCTTATATAGCATAATGTGACCATAGATAGATGTTACCTTTTGTCTTAAGTTTGCCTTTATGTGATTACATCATTGGAATCAGTTTATTTAAAAATCACATTATCTTATACAAACTATTGTTTTGATGCCATAATTTGCCTTAACACACTATGCATTGTATACATTTTTTGAATCGAGAATCAGTTGAATCGAAAATCGGTTGAATCAAGAATTGGTTGAATCGAGAATCGATTTTGAATCGAATCGTGACCCTGAGAATCGGAATCGAATCAAAGCGTGAGACACCCAAAGATTCACATCCCTTATGTATACCATCAGTATAATCATTGAAGCCTCTATGACTTGTTAGAATTTAGTGTAATGGAAGGGCTAGAGCCACACCAACAAGTACATATAAGGTGCCAGTTACACAAAATCGCATGCAAGGATTGAATAACCTGTAAACATAACAAACTCCTGACATTAAACATGCCCTGATACACTTTCTTTTTTACCCACCAAGACTGGATAACATCACACAAGAGACAATTGAAGTTCTTCAAATATTTTGTATTCTGATCATTTTAACCTTATTGACAGAAACTATAAATAGCATAAGAAATCTCAGAGAATACAGCTATGCATGATTAAATAAATACAGTTTGTATAAGAAAAAGAAGAAAATTGAAAGTGCATTGTTTTGACATATATATTAATTTAGACCATGACCCGTGATAAAAAAACCCCCCGCATTGATTCAATATTGTTGTGTGCAGTCTACTATAAGCTGCATGTGTTCCTTCACCTCATTTAAGACACTTGTTTCCTTTACGATGTACTTTATGTGGAGGGGATTTTTTTTACTCCCATGCTATCAAGTGAATTTTACATGCATTTGGAGACTACAGAGTAGTTTAGATAAGTGGTTTAGATTGTACTAATTAAAAAAAGACTTGCATTTATTTGAAAGAGTGAAGATATTAATTGTGCAATAGTGCCATTATTTTCTGACTGTGTCATTCTCTCCGGCTCAGCGGCCTGGACATTGCCTCACAAAAATATGTACAGTTCAACAGCCATACTACTCTGCAGTCAAAAATTTGAAGCTCTGAAATCATACGACACTTAAGATCATCATGAAACCTAGAATTCTACCTGCTTTTGGTGCTGCAACAGTTAGTACATAACAATGTACATGGGTTACAGGGTTTATGTGAGGTTTATCCAATTAACTTTTAAAGACCTTTTCAATACCCAATAGTATATATAACTTACCCAATATTTATACAATATATAAACACACACATATATCCCAGCAATATGGAGTATTGTTGTTGTTAATCAATAATTAAATGAGTATGATATGGGCCAAGAAGAGCAGCATTAAATAAATGCATGGATTAACAGATCGGAAAGACATGTTGTTTGTCGTTGCAGCAGTAGCAGCTGTAGCTGGTGTGGCTGCAGCAGTTGAGGTTACAGTTGTAGGGGGTGCGGCAGTAGTAGTTGCAGCAGTTGACATTGTAGCAGTTGTAGTTGCAGCTGTAGCAGGAGGGACAGTAGTAGTTGCAGCAGTTGTAGTTGCAGCTATTGCAGGTGCAAAAGTAGTAGTTACAGCTGTTGTAGTTGCAGCAGTTGTCGTTGCAGCAATTGTAGTTGCAGGAACTGGACCCGCTGCAAAAACATTTTTTTAAGGAATAGTTTACTAAAAAAATGCTTGTGCTTGAACCAAAAGCATTTTTTTTATCCTTGATAAAAACTAACATCACTGAGATTATTGAGCAACAGTATAAAAGACTTAAAAAGCTTTACAGTTTACTTACATATTAATTCAACTGAAGAGGCACCAAAGGTCACATTGAAGATGTTGGAATCATTTGCAGCATCAGCTAAAGTTTGAGCAACAACAGGATTCATTGGGAGTGCTGAAAAGGGGACAGACCGATTGAAAACAACAGAAAACTCCACTTCTGTTAGAGCCACTCGTGGTTGTTGAGCTGGAGCAGCCCTGTATCATGAAACAGAAAGAGACGTATGTCAAATAATGATATTTGAGGACACTCTATTTATGTCTCATTTGTAATCAACTATCAACTATCTATCAACATCAGATAGACACAAATTGTAGGACCATAAAGCTGGATGCAGAGTCTAAAACCACTGTTAGAAAAATGTTTTCACCTGAATTGTCTCACGATGCACCGGTCAAAGTCAGAACCAAATCTGGCTTGATATATTTGATCACACTGCAGAAAGACAACAAGATTTAAAAAGCACAATTAACTGTCAAGCACAATATGCTTCAAAAGGAATTTTTAAAATTGTAATTTTCACTGAAATAAGTTTTTAATGATTATTATTGACTTTGTATTTCAGCTAAAACTGCTGTCCAAATAATAATGATGAGTACTGACAAACTGAATGAAAAATGCAGTATCTTTAAAATTACTCACACGGGCTGTAGCTCTTGTTGAAAGTTCTATGAACCGAGGGCTGTTGGTGTTGAGCAAGTCACCTGTAAAGGGTTCGTTCAACAGGCCTGCTGATATAATGTAAGTAACAGGGTCTGGGGTTGTTGCAGTAGGTGTTGTGTTTGCCGCAGCTGTGGTTGTTATTGTTGGCGAAGCTGTAGTTCTTGTTATCAAAGCGTCTGTAGTTGTAGTTATTGGGGCAGCTGTAGTCGTGGTTGTAGAGGCAGCCGTGGTTGTTGTTGTTGTAGCTGATGTAGTTGTTGTTGGAGCCGCCGTGGTTGTTGTTGTAGCTGCTGCAGCTGTAGTTGTTGGGGCAGCTGTTGTTGTGGTTGTAGGGGCAGCAGTGGTTGTTGTTGTCAGAGCAGCTGTGGTTCTTGTTGTTGATGTAGCTCTAGTTGTTGTTGTTGGAGCCACCGTGGTGGTTGTTGTCGGGGAAGCTGTGGTTGCAGTTGTTGGGGCAGCTGTTCTTGTGGTTGTTAGGGATGCTGTTGTTGTTGTGGTTGGAGCTGCAGTAGTTGTTGTTGTTGGAGCTGATGTAGTTGTTGTTGGAGCCGCCGTGGTGGTTGTTGTTGGAGCTGCTTTAGTTGTAGTTGTTGAGGCAGCTGCAGTTGTTGTTGTCGGGGCAGCTGTGGTTGTTGTAGTTGGAGCCACCATGGTGGTTGTTGTCGGGGAAGCTGTGGTTGCAGTTGTTGGGGCAGCTGTTGTTGTGGTTGTTAGGGATGCTATTGTTGTTGTGGTTGGAGCTGCAGTAGTTGTTGTTGTTGGAGCTGATGTAGTTGTTGTTGGAGCCGCCGTGGTGGTTGTTGTTGGAGCTGCTTTAGTTGTAGTCGTTTGGCCAGCTGTAGTTGTGTTTGTTAGGGAATCTGTGGTTATTGTTGGAGCCGCCGTGGTTGTTGTTGTAGCTGCTGCAGCTGTAGTTGTTGGGGCAGCTGTAGTTGTGGTTGTAGGGGCAGCTGTAGTTGTGGTTGTAGGGGCAGCAGTGGTTGTTGTTGTTGGAGTCACTGTGGTGGTCGTTGTCGAGGAAGGGGTGGTTGTTGTTGTCTGAGCAGCTGTGGTTGTTGTTGGAGCCGCCGGGGTGGTTGTTGTTGTAGCTGCTCTAGTAGTAGTTGTTGGGGCAGCTGTAGTTGTGGTTGTAGGGGCAGCAGTAGTTGTTGTTGTTGTAAATGATGTAGTTGTTGTTGGAGCCGCCGTGGTGGATGTTGTTGGAGCTGCTGCAGTTGTAGTTGTGGTTGTAGGGGTAGCATTGGTTGTTGTTGTCGGAGCAGCTGTGGTTGTTGTTGTTGGAGCCACCATGGTGGTTGTTGTCTGGGAGGCTGTGGTTGTTGTTGTGGGAGCTGCAGTAGTTGTAGTTGTTGGGCCAGCTGTTGTTGTGGTTGTCGGAACTGCAGTAGTTGTTGTTGTTGGAGCTGATGTAGTTGTTGTTGAAGTTGATGTAGTTGTTGTTGGAGCCGCCTTGGTGGTTGTTGTTGTAGCTGCTGCAGTTGTAGTTGTTGGGGCAGCTGTAGTTGTGGTTGTAGGGGCAGCAGTGGTTGTTATTGTCGGCACAGCTGTGGTTGTTGTTGTTGATGTAGCTCTAGTTGTTGTTGTTGGAGTCACTGTGGTGGTTCTTGTCTGGGAAGCTGTAGTTGTTGTTATGGGAGCGTCAGTAGTTGTTGTTGTCGGAGCCACTGTAGTTGTAGTCGTTGGGCCAGCTGTAGTTGTGGTTGTAGGGGCAGCAGTGGTGGTTCTTGTCGGAGCAGCTGTGGTTGTTGTTGTTGGAGTTGATGTAGTTGTTGTTGTTGGAGCAACCGTGGTGGTTGTTGTTGGGGAAGCTGTGGTTATTGTTGTTGTAGCTGATGTAGTTGTTGTTGGAGCCACCGTGGTGGTTGTTGTTGGAGCTGCTGCAGTTGTAGTCGTTGGGGCAGCTGTAGTTGTGGTTGTAGGGGAAGCAGTGGTTCTTGTTGTCGGAGCAGCTGTGGTTGTTGTTGTTGCGGTAGCTGTAGTTGTTGTTGTTGGAGCCACCGTGGTGGTTGTTGTTGGAGCTGCTGCAGTTGTAGTTGTTGGGGCAGCTCTAGTTGTGGTTGTAGGGGCAGCTGTGTTTGTTGTTGTCAGGGCAGCTGTGGTTGTTGTTGTTGGGGCAGCTGTAGTTGTTGTTGGAGCGGCGGTGGTCGTTGTTGTTGGACCTGCTGTAGTTGTAGTTGTTGGGTCAGCTGTAGTTGTGGTTGTAGGGGCAGCAGTGGTGGTTGTTGTTGGGACTCCTGTAGTTGTTGTCATTGGGGCAACTGTAGTTGTGGTTGTAGGGGCAGCAGTGGTTGTTGTTGTCGGAGCCACTGTAGTTGTAGTTGT
>CAEMYA010000348.1:13799-62327 GCA_903131615.1 Diplodus sargus
GTAACATCCTCTTAATGCCGTTATTTTTTTTAATGCGCGACTAACGCTCGGTATAAAAAAAAGAAAAAAAGAAACGTGCATTGTATGAATTACGGCCGCTGGTGGCACCTGTAGTCTTGATCCAGAGGGTGGCAGTGGGTTGGCGGTTTAGCGAAAACACGGTGGACTGAAAAGCGAAAGCGAAAGGAAATGGAGAAAGGACTTATGAACGGCAAATTCACTTTCAAAACACTGCAAGATGGTCGATAGGACAAAAGTTATTAGGGTACTGGCAGGTACTGTCGACATGAAATTAGTTACCATTGAAGTGCGTCGAGTCTCAAAGCCTACGCAAGCTCATCCCTACATGAGACCAAAGTCACCATGCCAACAACAGATAAGCTGAAGAGGTTGGCGACAGTCCTGGAGAGAGAGAGAGGGTGATTGTCTGTGTGTGACACAGAGAGAGAGAGAGAGTGCCTATGTGTGTGTGTGTGTGTGAGAGTGAGAGAGGGAGAGAGAGAGAGAGACGGTCCGAATTGACACGCCCCCGATACACAAAGCCGGCTTATCCCTTCACACTGGTTTGATTCTCCAATAATGCGGCCCTGATACTACCTCAAGAGGCGTATCAGGGCCGGAGCGAAATTTCACCCCTCGCCGCCTCCGAGAGATTCACACTGAGACAGAGGCGGGGAATTGGCTTACTAAAGCCACACCCAAAAGCCAGTGTGAATGGGGCTAGTGATGCATTTGGGATAAATTAGTCTCTGGCTGAAGGTGCTCCCCTGTTTGACCAGAGCATTGTGGAGAGGGTGAGAGCCACACTGAAGTATCGCCCGCAACTTCGACAGCATCCTCTTGTCTAACACTGCTGTCAAAGTGTCCAGCTCCACTCCCACAATGTCACTGGCCTTCCTTATCAGCTTGTTGAGTCTGTTGGCATCTGCGACTCTCAGTCTGCTGCCCCAGCACACCACAGCAAACAGAATAGCACTGGCCACCACAGACTCATAAAACATCCCCAGCATAGTCAGGCAGATGTTAAAGGAGCGGAGCCTCCTCAGAAAATAGAGGCGGCTCTGTCCCTTCTAATAAAGTTCTTCAGTGTTCTTAGTCCAGTCCAGTTTATTGTCGATGAACACCCCATATATTTGTAGTGTTCAACGATGTCCACGTTATGCGCCAGGATGGAAACTGGGGTCACTGGTGTCCTGTTTCTCCTCAGATCCCCCACCAGCTCTTTGGTCTTTGTTTTGAGCTACAGGTGGTTCAGCTCACACCATGTGATGAAGTTGTCCACCACAGCCCTGTATTCAGCCTCCTCACTCTTTCTGATACATCCAACGACAGCAGAGTCATCATAAAACTTCTGAAGATGGCAAGACTCTGTCTGGTAGTTGAAGTCCGTGGTGTAAAGGGTGAAGAGGAAAGGCAAGAGGACATCATCATTCATCTGACACACAGTGCCGCAAACGCATGTACTGTGCTCGTCCAGTGAGGTAATCCACAATCCAGGACACAAGGGGGTGATCCACCAGCATCGCTGTCAGCTTGTCACTCAGTAGAGCAGGCCTGATGGTATTGAAAGCACTGGAGAAGTCAAAGAACGTGACCCTCACAGTGCTCCCCGGCTTGTCCAGGTGGGCATAGACATGGTTCAGCAGGTAAATGATGGCATCCTCTACTCCAATCCGGGGCTTGTAGGTGAACTGGAGGGGTTCCAGGTGTGGCCTGACCTGCTCCAGGACGAGTGTCTCCACTGTCTTCATGATATGTGACGTCAGTGCCACCGGTCAGTAGTCCGAGAAACCATTGGGCTGCAGCATCTTTGGCACTGGAATGAGGCAGGACGTCTTCCATATCACAGGGACCTTATGGAGGCTCAGGCTCATGTTGAAGACACAATGAAGCACTCTGCAGAGCTGTTCGGCGCAGGCTCTGAGAACCTGTGGGCTGACACTATCAGGGCCTGCAGCCTTACTGGCGGGGAGTTTGCTCAGCTGTCTCCTAACATGAAGCGGTATAAACAGTGCAGGTCGAGGAGGGGGAGAGTTGGATTCCATAGTGACAGGAGGGCAGGAAGAGGGGGTGTCAGAAGCAGTGGTGGGTGGAGACAGTCAGCAGGAAAGCCAGCAGGGGCCGGGACTGCAGTATCAAACCTACTGAAGTACAGATTTAACTCATTTGTCCCAGCCACACTACCATCAGCTCCACTGCTAGTTGGTCTGAAACCGGTGACGGTCCTCATACCACTCCAGACCTCCCTCATGTTATTCTGCTGGAGTTTCCTCTCCAGCTTCCTTCTGTAGCCATCCTTAGCCTTTTTGATCTTGGCATTCAGGTCACTCTGAATGTCCCTCAGCTCCTCCCTGTTGCCACCTCTGAAAGCCCTCTTCTTCAGGTTGAGTATGGCTTTGGTGTCTTTTGTAACCCAAGGCTCATTGTCTGGGTAACAACGCACAATGCCGGACAATGCCGTCCACAAAGAAATTGATGTAGTCCGTAATGCACTCAGTAAGCCCATTAATGTCCCCTCCATGTGACTCACAGAGTACATTCCGGTCAGTCTCCTCAAAACAGCCCTGCAGTACCTCATAGCTGTCCTCTGACGTCATCGTAGAGTGGATGACGTCACATGTCGTCGTTGGGTTAGCGGACGGGGAAATATACATAGCCACTACAATAGCATGTGACAGGGTAAATAGTAAGGACGGAGGCCCACAGCTAACAGTTCAATATCCAGGCTGCAGATGTGGTCTTTGATGGTGTTGTGACCAGGACTGCACCACTTGTTGTTTACATAAACAAACTCCTTTGCGCTCACCGCTCTTAGTGCAGTCCCTGTCAGCCTGGACAGTGTGGAAACTCTGGTTGGAAACATTGTGGTCAGGAAACGTGTGTAGCCATGACTCTGAGAAAATCATCAAACTACACTCCCGGTATTCCTGATGACTCCAGGTGAGTGCTGTAAGCTCGTCCATCTTATTCCACAGGGATCTCACGTTGTCCATGATGAGAGATGGGAGACACGGCTTGCATGTCTTCCTCTCCAATACTTCACTTGTTACGACCCTAGAGGTCATAAATGTTCCTATTTGTCTGTTTTTAATATCCCTCTTTTACCTGTGTGAGTGAGAGTATGTGTGTGATTGGTTGAGTGATTGCAGGTTGCCCCGTGGAGCTGATTGGCTGCTTTCTGGGAGCCAGAAGTTTAAAGGCTGGCTCCTCCCAGTTCCTGTTGGCTCTCCTCTGTTGTCCAAGACTGCAAGCATGCTTAATTGTGTACAAGTGATGTGTTTTTGAATAAAACTATTTAAAAAAGCTTTGCTGCTGCTGGTGCTTGGGGGACGGGAAGAGGGGAGTCTCACACTCTTGTTGCACCAGGGTTTCCCCTAGGCCCTGGTCGTAACAATTGGGGGCTCGTCTGGGATCTGAATGTCCATGAGGTGAGGTAGATGTGGTTTGGTTTAGTTTATTTGTGTAAGTGGCCTTTAGTGGTCATCTCTTTTGTTAATTTGTTGTTGCTGCATGTTGTTTCTGGCTGAGCACCCTGTCTATGATAACTGCCGGGCATTTCCCAGAATTTGCCACTTTATTTTGCCTTTCTTATTTTCTGTGGTAATCCTGAGTGGGGATACGCTTCAGTGCTTTGCATTTGACTAGGTTCCCGGACTTGGGTGATGCACTTGAGCTTGGCAAGCCACTGAAGACTAGCTAGGTGAGTTAGCCATCTTGGTAGGCAGGTTTGGGTGTCTCTGCAGTTTGTTTCCTTTGTGTTGTACTTTGCACAACAATGTAGTTTTGTGTGAGATGGCTGCTTTTGTGTTGGTCATGTTGTGATGTGTGGCCCCAATTAATACTTGTGTTCAGTAACTTTTTGTGACCTTTCGGTTGCGGTAACTGCACTCCACTTTTGTTGGGTCACTTTTGTGTAGTGATGACTACAGAGTGATGCCTTTTTGTGTGTGATTGTTGCAGTCCACTTTTGGTGTGGTCACGTAGGTGTTACTTCTTTAATGTATTAGGCAAACCAAGCTGGCTGCATCTTGGTTTTGAAGAGACTGAACACTGGACGGGTAAAACATGAGCGTTTGACTCATCTCTTGAGATTTGTGTAGAACATGAACCAAATCATGGAGTGTTAATTTTTTCTGCCCAACCCTTTAGATGGAACTCAAAACAATTTGCTAATTTGTCTTTGCCTAAATCAGCTGTGTTTCTGTTCTCCTCCAGATGCTCCAAGACTTCCCTCTGTGTCAGTGAGTCCCTCTGCTGAGATAGTGGAGGGCAGTTCAGTGACTCTGACCTGTGGCAGTGATGCTAACCCAGCAGCTAATTACACCTGGTACAAGAAGAATGAAGATCCAGACCTTCAACCTCTCAGTAAAGAACCACAGCTTGTCTTCAGCTCCATCCAGTGCTCTGACTCTGGAGAGTATTACTGTACAGCTGAGAACGAGCTGGGGAGGAGGACGTCTGAACACATCTCTATTAATGTGACATGTGAGTGAAACAGTTTATTTAAAAATAACAGATTAAAATCTGTCCAGTCTTTTCAGGAGAAGGTTTTACTGTCATGTCTACGTTCTTGTGCTCCACATTCTCAGTCTGCTGTAATTCACTGAGCAGCTCCAGGAGACTTGAGGAGTTTTATGCTACTTTGGGATCAGATTCAAACAGTGCTACACACAGCTGTTCACACTTTATTGTTTAAATACTACACATTGTATTGTTGTTACACACACTTAACCTTTTTTCTTTATACATCTCTAGATGGTCCAAGACTTTCCTCTGTGTCAGTGAGTCCCTCTCCTGAGATAGTGGAGGGCAGTTCAGTGACTCTGACCTGTAGCAGTGATGCTAACCCAGCAGCTAAATACACCTGGTACAAGGAGAAACAAAAACTGCTTCAAGGACCAGAAGACCTCTATCATTTCTCCTCCATCAGCTCTGAAGACAGAGGGAACTACTACTGCAAGTCTGAGAATGAATATGGAGAGATCAATTCTTCATCTCTTTTTATAGATGTCCAGTGTGAGTACAAACCATTTAAACATTATTACTCATTAGTTCTAGTCAGATAAAATATATTTTGGGCATTTTTCCCAAATGGAAATGTTATATACATATATATCCCCTGCATCAAGAGTGATGCTTCCATTTGTTGTGCACTGCATCACACAAGACACAATTATGTAGTACTCATGGATCATGTTAAATTTGGCTATCAACAATAATTAATGATTATCAGGGATATTTATTAATCATTATAGATAATATGATCCAATTTACATTAGATCACCTCGGAGCACCACCCTTGACAAAGGGGAAAGATAGCCAATTCAAACTGTTTATAACTCTGATTAATAACAGGCATTGGAAATTAGCTAAGGCTATAAATGATATGATGCTTTCTGTTGGATTGTTGTACAACCCACATGACTTGTATCTGTCCCTATCAAATGAACCATATACAATACAATTAACTTAATAACTACAACCAAATTGACCATAACAGCTAGTAATGGTCAAAGAATTTTAGAGTTCTTGACTATCTGGTCAGAGGGTGTGAAAAATGAGAAATTCCAGGACACTGAGTTTAGTTCAGGTTCGTGAGAACAGAAAAGTTAGTAATGACAATTTGTTAGGGTTAGATGCAGAGAGTGGCAACTACAATGATATAGTCATTTCTGGGGTGTCCAAGAGTGTTTGTGTTCACTCGTTGGATTTCAATGCTGATATCTGGTGGTAGTCAGACTTATCTTGGTGGTGTTATACGATAAGAAGACAAACTTTTACTGTAGATCAACAACTCCTTTATTCGCCAACATGGCCGGTCACGCTAACTCCCGCTCCCACGAACACAACAAACCGTTCCTTCACAATAAAGGTTCCTTCACAATAAAAGTTATCTTTTCCATACAGGCTGATATTTGGCTAACTGAATTTATTTAAATAGTACAACAGTACACAATAAGCTAACAGGTAGACCTACAATTTGGTTCTTCAAGCAGGTTTTTCTGTGGAAGGGTGTCACAAATGTGAAAGCCCAAATGACTGTATCATGGTTCTTGATGACAGTGTGGTAATGTTGTTAAACTGTTGGACAAGGACATGTGTATGTCTTGTTCTGTGAGGTCAGAATGCAGTGTCCTAAGCTAAGGTTTACAACAGTTAATTCACAAAAAAAGGAAATACAACGAAGGAGCAATTCAAATTGTATTTACAAAGTTGGACAGTGGTGTCTGTCCAGTCAGTGTCGTTATGACCCAGGCTCTTGGGAAGCAACACAGGATTCAAACCACAATCAACTGCAGCAAAAGTAACATTTATTGCACAGAAAAGACAAACCATAGATAACAAAGAAAATCAAAGATGGAAGCTGGTGGCGTTGCAGCAGGGCCAAGCTGCAGTGTGAGAGAGAGAGAGAGAGTGGGTGGAGCTACCAGGAGCTCTTAAAGGCCTCCCAGCAGGTGCCAGAAATCAGGAGGGAATGATGGGGAGGAGTTTCTGGTCACCTGAAAAATACAGAATAGCCTTGGACATAACAGTGTTGCTGACAAATCCAAGGTTGCCTGTTGTAACTGTAAGCAAGAGAGTTACTCATTGTTAATGGTCAGTACAAGGATGGATCGATTTGTTAGTTACCAGAAGCTAACTCTGCAGCTTTTGGAGTTAAAGTTTTGCTTAAACTGTGGCTCAGGTCTGTAATGCTCTGAGTAGCTGGATGCAGAAAGGAATTCTTGGCGCTGTCACTATCTAAGTGATTATGACTGTGCACTGAACTGTGGTCAGAGAATCTGTGGTCATCATGTGAGCAGTATGCTGACTGGTCAGTACAGTGTAGTATATGGCCCTCTACAGTATATGGCCCTCTACAACTCCCTTTGTCTTCATGCCTATCACATTGCAGTTGGTGCATCCTTTTGTCAACCCCCTTTGGTCTGTTCTGAGGGTGATGTTTTGAAGCTGGAGATTTCTGAGATGTTGCTGTGTTTGGGCAGACAGGCGCAGGTGTCCAATGGATTTGGAAATAACAACAGTTTCCCAAATCACCTGTGTCATCTTCCTTATCTCATCCAGTGGGAGGTTTTCTTGACATATCCTAATTGAAATGTGAGTGCGTACACATGGATGAAGGTTATTCGCAAACAAAGACTTGAAGGTAGGGTTCTATTCTAAAGCTGGGTGCATTCTTGCCCTGGAAGTAAGCATGCCTCAAACACATGTAATAATCTCTGGGATGCTCGCGACGGGAGTGTTTAACTTGGATGGCTGCAACTATTGCTGTGGCTTCATCAGCAGTAGAAGAGAATGCTTCTTTCAATGCGTGACACAGCTCTCTGTAGTCATTTCTTACACTGGAACGTTGTGATTATATGAACTTGCATACAGCTTTAGAGCTGGTCTTCCACACAAGTTTAACTTTCTCCCTCTGGGTTGCATGGGGTAAGTCAATTCCACTATGTTCAAGCAAACTAGGGTAATCTTCAACATGGTGATCACAGTTGTTTGGCTCAAAATGTTCAATGTTACTAGCTATAAACTCAAGCTCTTCAAGGCGGGGGCACTCGAAGCTCCCTTCAGAGGGAGTGGCACTGACAAAGGTGTCATGCATCATAGACTGGGAACAGTGGTTAGAATGTCTTCTGGGGGATAAACTACATGCGACTTCACTGTCTGTTTCAGGAAGATGGGAACTCATGTTACTGTTATGTCTCAGTGGAGGTTGAGGAACTGACTTAATTCCCAAGGACTTAGGGTTAGTTGAGAACTGTTAACATCTTCTGAGTGGAGAGGGAGTTAACCTTCCATCAATGGAGGAGTGTGAATCGGAGTAACCAGAATCACATTGGCTGCACAACGGTGGTGAGGGGAGACGTTCTGACCTAAGCCTTAATAACTCCTCCTTGTGTGAGCAAAGATCTAACTCTGCTGAGTGCAGGTCATCTAAGTAGCACATGGCTTTCTTATTAGCCATCTGAACTTCATGGGAGAGACTAGAATTATGCACTCTAAGGAGTTCTAACTCTTGTTCTAGAGATGTTTTGCCCTGTACAGCAAGGCCAGTTTGCCTTTGGAAGATCAGAAGGAAACATCTTAACAACTGACCTGTGGATGCTGTCTGTGCATAACACCTGTCCTTAAGTAGGAACTCTATCTCTTCATTGCACTCAATGAGATTTAACCTGCTAATGACCTCAGGGCAGGCAGGTTTTACACTCTGTGCAAGGGAAGAAATAAATTGCTCTACACGGGCTTGTCCAAGTTGTCCAACGATAATCGGTGTGGTTGGCTATGGTGTTGCTTTGGCAGCGATCTGTAGTGTAGCTTTGGGGGAGTACACTAAGATAACCAAACTGTATTATGGCCTATTTTATAGGGGGTAGCTTGTGGAGGAGGAGTGGCTATGGCAAAATTTAGTGGCTCTTGTAGGCATACAGATTGGGCAAATAAAGGTAAACACAGTTTATCACAGTAACTTTGTTTACCAAACCTTAAACATGCACTAACTGGAATGCAGGGTAGTGACAATCAGAGGATTGTCTCTTAAAGTTGACTTGGGCTGAAACACGTGGTAGTAACAGCTAAAGTACAAAACCTCTGTTTCACAGGGCTGGTAGCACTCTGTGGCTCTCTCCCTGGCTCTATTTCTTACTCAGGCTGACATGCAAGGCAGTAACAGCCAGATATAAACTTCTATGTATCACGCTGTGATTAACATGAGGAACACTTAAATTGTCATCAAATGATGACGCTGGACTACAATGCATTGAATATGGGAAATTCAAATGCTGAACTGACATTCTCACAATTCCCACAGAGCACTTTCAGGTTGAATCAATAGCGGCAATAGCAAATGGCTCAAAGTGGCAGTTAATAACCTAAAAGATTTAGTTAATAACCTAAAAGATTTTGGTTAATCAAATGGGTTATGAATTTAATTGATAAATCAATTCTCATCACACTGTAATTGTTAGTATTACGTTAGTGTAATTGTTAGTTTTTAGTGTTAGTACGTATGTACAAATCACGTCTACTTCTGTAGTAGACTAGTGGGGTTAAATGTAAAGACTTTTGGCTAAAGGGCTCAAGATGTGAATCTCAAATTTTAGCACTGTCCAAATTATGCTGAAATTAATATTGCATATTTATGAATGAATGCCAAACAGTACACTGCCTCGTGCGGGGCACCATTATGTTGTGCAATGCATCACATGAGGCACAATTATGTAGTACCCATTGAACATTTGAATTTGGCAATCTATAATAATTAATGATTATCACGGGCAGTAGGTGATTTGTTAGTTTTTAACAGGGGGCATGGTCCAATGGGAGTACCCTGCCCCGATACACCTATGTACGCCTCCCAAAGGGCATTGCAGGACACCTAAATTATAACTGTGAAGGAAGATAACTCGATAAAATGGAATTGTAGAATTCTACAATTCCATTTTATCGAGTTATCTTCCTTCTCTCCCCACTACAATTGTCTTTTTATAACTGTATTAAAGTAATGAATAAATTCACCTTTAAATTGTATGCAGTGGACTGAGTTTATTCTGGCAGGGTTTTCTCATTTTCTCACAATACACTACAAGCAGGGTTCTTTCAAGTTATATGACCCACATGACCCCTTGGAATATTTTACAGTCTAAATTCCTTGAAGGAGACACAATGAACATTGTGCAAAATAGCAGAGCCCGACCGACTTATCGGTAGTTGCTTTTATTGATTCATCTGCTGATTCATAAGGTTTTAAAACGTTATTTTTAAACAGTATAATGCAGAAAAACATGCTTGGGGTAATTGGTGTAATGACACAGTTTGCCCAGCAGAGTGCATTTCAATGGGGGATAAAACAGCTGGTGTCAGGAAACGTAACAAAATGGCTAAACTATAAACCCGCACAAAGATGACAATTGGCATAACGTAAGCCACCATGTTCTGAACAGACATATTTAGAAATGCTAACAAAAAGTAACATTTTGTTTTTAGAACATAAATAGCAAACTTTTGTTGATCTGGCCATTTTTTATTTTTATGAAATGGAGAGTTTGTACAGGGCGTTTTATTTTGAAAATTGACTGGATGCTCTATGCCTTTCCTGTGTCTCTTCCTGTTGGCTCAATCTGCTCTGTGTAGCTTACTGCGACTTTAGTCAAAAATAAACCAGGCAGTCGGACCACAAAGCATCCGCGCACAGCTTGACTTCACTGTGCGCCGGAGCTGATAGCAACCGTTTGTGATTTGTCACACACTATCTGCTGCTTGCGGATGGAGAGTGATGGCAGGTTAACAAGGGGGATGCTTTTTGGTAATTTTGCTAACAAGGGGGACGGCATCCCCCCTCATATCACCTATTGATCATTCCCCACCCCCCTCCCCCTTCCCCCTCTCTCATCGTCCTCCTCCTTCTTCTTTTCTCTTCTCATATGGTTCATGCTAGCAAGTGGGTGGTGGTCTGGGGACTAACTTGCGCCAGCCAGTGCCTTGCCTCTGTCTCACCACACAAACTATGTTGTCATTGGTCAACATAGGGCAGGACTGTGAGTACTTTATCATGAAAAATCATATGATCTAATTTACATTAGATGACCTCGGGGGGCCACCCTTGATGAAGGGAAAAGATAGCCAATTTAATAATTCAGTCTCATAAAAAGGTACTAACTGTTTATAACTCTGATTAATAATTAACTTAATAACTACAACCAAATTTACCATAACTGCTAGTAATGGGTGAAGAATTTTGGAGTTCTTGATTATGTGGTCAGAGGGGGGTCTGTCACCCTGACCAATAGTAGCTTAAGCTGAATTTTGCACCGAGGTGTGAAGAATGGGGAATTCTGGGACACTGAGTTTAGTTCAGAGTCCATTTTGAAATCCACAATGAATGACTTCATCTGTGGGTCCCAACACATTTATGTTTGGCAGTATATGATTATTACACAACTACATCCTCTGGATATATGGAGATAAAGGTTTATAACACATGGAATAGTAAATGTGTATGTATGTTCATATATGAAAAATGTCTTTGACAGATATGTCAATATGTTACATTTTTCCAATAGGTTTCATATATAGTTTGTTCATATATGTTGGTGCTTCATATTGTTATGCCACACACTTAGGTGGCCCTATGGGGTAAAACAACACTCCAACATTGATCTGAATCAACCACAAAACACCTTTAAAATAACCAAATCCATGGGATTTATTTACATAAAGACACATAAACAACCAAGACACTAAATAGAGATAAACAAATGACATTAAGTCAAGACAACAGTACAAAATCCTTGGCTGAGAGGCATGAAGTCCAGCAGCTGCTACTCCAGAAGCATCCGTCTTCTGAGGCTGGCATGGGACCTTTAAGTACTTCCTCTCCCAGGCCAGGTGTACCTCTCTGAGCAATCAGGGCAGAGCTAGAGATGACAGGAGAGGAGAAGAGAATAACAGTACCAACACACGGTATGTACATCATGCACATATACATATAAATTCAAACACTAGCTACAAAATGTTGTTTTTCAGGTTTTGCTGGTTGTAACAAAAAATGGAAGCTGGCTGAATTTTGCTTTTGAAGAGACTGAATACTGAACGAGTCTCATCTCCTGAGATTTATGTGGAACATGAACCAAATCATGGAGTGTTGTTATTTTTTTTCTGCCCCATCCTTTAGGTGGAACTCAAAACAATAAGGTAGTTTGTCTTTGCCTAAAATCAGGTGTGGTTCTGTTCTCCCCCAGATGCTCCAAAGCTTCCCTCTGTGTCAGTGAGTCCCCCTGCTGAGATAGTGGAGGGCAGTTCAGTGACTCTGACCTGTAGCAGTGATGCTAACCCAGCAGCTAAATACACCTGGTACAAGGACAACCGAGACCTCATTCAGGGACCAGAAGGTGTCTATCATTTCTCCTCCATCAGCTCTGAGGACAGAGGGAACTACTACTGCAAGTCTGAGAATCAGTATGGAGAGATCAACTCTTCATCTCTCTTCATAGAGGTCCAGTGTGAGTACAGAAACATAAGCATCTCTTTTACAGGAAAAATTACATCTATGTGCTACACACTTTGGAACAAACTGTATAAAAAATAAAGCAGTTGCATCGTTCACCATAAAAGTTTCTTCCATGTCATTCATGCTGGGACTGAAATATGTCTCTTTACATGCTGTCACTAGATGCTCCAAGACTTTCCTCTGTGTCAGTGAGTCCCTCTGCTGAGATAGTGGAGGGCAGTTCAGTGACTCTGACATGTAGCAGTGATGCTAACCCAGCAGCTAATTACACCTGGTACAAGGAGAACCGAGAACTCATTCAGGGACCAGAAGGTGTCTATCATTTCTCCTCCATCAGCTCTGAGGATAAAGGGAACTACTCCTGCAAGTCTGAGAATCAGTATGGAGAGATCAACTCTTCATCTCTATTTATAGACGTCCAGTGTGAGTTACAATAGGAAGTCACTTAGACTGACAATGGAACTAAAATAAAACTTTGACTAATATTGATTAGTTGTCTCTCTGTACATGTTCTCATCCAGATGCTCCAAGACTTCCCTCTGTGTCAGTGAGTCCCTCTGCTGAGATAGTGGAGGGCAGTTCAGTGACTCTGACATGTAGCAGTGATGCTAACCCAGCAGCTAATTACACCTGGTACAAGGAGAATGAAGACTCACCAAAAGCATGAGGACAGATCTTCACCATCACTGACTTCAGAGCTGAACACAGTGGGAATTATTACTGTGAAGCCCAGAACAGAAGAGGACTTCATAACTCCATCTTACAACTGATTGTTGGTACAGGTGAGACACTAATTGGTTGATTAACAGACAGTAACACCTGGGAAGCTGATTAATTAATCAAATCCCGCTAGTGAGGTCCACTACAGTCTATCTAATATCTGTCTATCTCCATTTCCAGGGAGCTCAACAACAACAATGATGATAAATATCATCAGGTTGACTCTGGTGGTTCTGATGTCGGTTCTGCTGCTTCTGTTTTGTCTGTGGATGAGGTGAAACTACAAACATTAACATTAACTGATCTGTTACTTAGAATATTTACTTTTATGTTTTTTGAGTGTTTTATGAACATTTTTGTTTGTTTGTCAATTTCCTTCAGGAAGAAGAAAACTTTGAGCTCCAGCACTGAACCAAATGAGCCCATAGAGACTGTGGAGATGAGAGAGGTATTGGACCACAGTGACGACAAATCAGCACATTTACTGTAGATGTTTTAATAACAAAGATCAAGTTAAGGAAACAGTTCTGCTTTAAACATGACTGAGTTTGTTGCCATTTAAAATCTAATTGTGTCCACGTTCCATTTCTGAGGCCTTTGACTCTCATCTTGTTGTCTCTCCCCATCAGTTGGAGTCTGATCCTGATTACATCAACATCTCACCTTTGAACAGCGAAACTGCAGCATGTGGCAGAAGTTCTGAGTAGCATGCACCTTTATGTTTAACTGTGCAGGTACATTAAATATATCAAGGATTATACTTGGTATGCAACATGCTATTTTATCTTTTAATGCTTATAAAATAACATTTTAATCTTATGCAGTAACTTGCTTTGAAGAAATACTGATTCGCTGATCACATCACACCTGTCCTGGCAGAGAAAGACATGTGGAACAGGAAGCACAGTATCTCACAGCATGTACATTATATATTAAACACATTGACATATAACATGAGCCCAGCTCTATCACTCTGTAGCTGTAACATTTTCAAAGTATTGCAGTGGCTGATTGAAATAAACATCCAGCTTCCAGCAACAACTCTGTAGTTTGAACATCATGTCAGTTCCCTCTTTGTGCTGCAGAGGGCGACAGTGTGCGGAAAGTTTTGGATTTCAGCTTTAAACAAACTCTTCTTGTGTATAGTCTTCGGAATAAAGGTTTTATACATCAATAATGGACACAAATAAAATATGAATCAGTTTGTTTTCTCTTAATTGTTTCTCACTTTCTCATTATGTATCCATTAAAGAAACTGAATGTCATAAACTTTGATGCTCACCTTTAAACAACAAGTAACTGTTTGATAAAATAAAGTTGACTTGCCTGAACCGAAAAGGAAACACCTAATACCGCAACATTCACACAGTTTTTGTCTTAACTATTCCTCACACAGTCTGACGAATGTCTAGTTTAGGCTTTTTAATTTCATCAAAACTCAGATTAAAATCAAGGCTGACTGAACCTTTGCTGTTCTGCTACCTCACCTTTGGAACAACATCACATTTACTGTTCAGTTTGCTGATGAGTCCATGTTTTACCATTTGTTTGTAAAGCAACAGTAAGAATCATTTCTTCATTTCATCTTGAGGGTTCACAGGCATTCGTCTCTTCATACATGTTAATAATATAAAGAGGAAGTAAACTAGGGCGGCCTTTAACACCTCGATGTGTTTTATATGACTCCACCAACCAGAGAGAGACAAACTGTCCACGTCCGCCCTTTTCTTGACGTAAAAGTGTTTATTTAGTTTAAGTGACATTTAAAACTTCTCATGTATGTGATCGACCTACTGATTTAACAGACGTGAGGAGAAGCTATGAGTTTAACAGCAGCAGCGAGTGGATTTGTCGTCGTCCTTCTGTCTGTACAAGGTACTGTACATCTACATTTATACTGTGAGACAGATAGCACACTTTCAGAGGAAGGTGGGTTTGTAAATTAACAGAACAATTTGATATACAATGTTTTGTCATGTGATGTGATCACCACAGCAGCAGGCAAGAATTGAATCTTGCTCTCTGATAGTATAATTAACACAGGAACAACTGTGTGAAAATAACTTGAGTCAGTATTATATTTTATAACAATGGGTTTAAAATGACTGTATGATGTTAAAAATGTTGTTTGAAGCCACAAAGATTCGCTCCACAGCTCTGCAGAGTGTTTGAGTGTCGTTCAGCTCATCACTGTTTGAGTTCAATCTCAGGATTTTCATCAGCCTCATTACCAGCAGCAGCAGGAAGCAGCTGTTGCACTACCTGTCCAGCACCAAATGCCAAAGTTAGCATCTTGCTGGAGAACACAAGAGACTACAGAAGTATTTAGCTGCTAAAAAGGCAGATATTTCCCTCAGTAGCTGTGTGTTTGTCCCTGTTTAGGATAAGATTGTTTGTGTTTTCTGTAAAAGTTGCTCACACCTCAGAGTTCTGCATTTCTCTGCACTTCTCATTCACACCCATCAGCAGTCTGAGCACATGAACATAAGCAACGAGGAAAAGTAGACTCTTTTCTCATGTGTCACACCCTGCTTACTGTATATTCAGCTTACTCTTTTAGTTTAAGCACACAGCTTCAGTACATGTTGTTCCTTCACTGCACTCTCTGTCTGACGTCCTGCCTCAGTGCTCGTACAGATTAACTGCAGAGATCATGCGCACATCTTTGACTTTATCTTGGCATTATATATTCTCCTACAACTGACTGAGTTGTACATGTGTCCACTTCTGTTCACTTTGGCGTGAATCAGAGTGAAGAATAAAACTTGATTTGCATCAAATAGTCTTTTAAAGTTTGCTCATGCTCCCCAACCAGGAAACACACTGATGGATGGACGGCATGAGAGCCACAGTATGTTGGGGAGTGTAACTTCACAGACTGAAGCTCCTCCACTACAGTGAAAATCTGTCTCCTGATGATGTTTTGAGTCTGGATGTAGTTTCTGATGTTCTCTGTGTTACTGTGATACAGGGTCAGGATGACTGGGGAGTGACTTACAGCTCTACTGAGATCTGTGCCTTAAAAGGATCAACAGTAGAAATAAGCTGCTCCTACAGATACCCATCCAGAAAATATGGTCCTGATACTGAAGTCAAGAAAACATTCTGGTTTACCAAAGAGAGACGATATCAACCTGTGGATCTGAGAACAGACTCAGATTATCAAGATCGTGTTGAGTACAGTTGTTCTGAGAAGAGCTGCACTCTGAGAATCACAGACCTGAGAGAGAGCGACTCAGCTGAGTACAAGTTCATGTTCATAACAAACCAACCAGATGGGAGTTATACTGCTTCACCTGGAGTCACTTTGAGGGTCACAGGTAACATTTTTGATCATATTTAAATTATTTCCAAATGTTTAACATCTGAAGAACAATAATATAAATGTGTTGTGTTTGTATGTTGACAGTTTGTCTAAAATGACATTCTTGTTCCTTCTTCACATACAGATCTCCAGGTGAAGGTGAGCAGTTATTCTAGCTGGAGAGAGCTGAAGTGTCACAGCAGTTGTCGTCTACCTGATCGTTCTTTCTACATCTCGTACAAAAATGGACAGAAAATTAAGTCACAAACATCTTCTTCTTATTGGCTCTACTATAACTCTGCAGACAGTTATTCCTGTGCTGTTGAAGGACATGAGGATTTCCCCTCTCCTCCAGTGTGTGAGTTTACCGCACGAACATAACACCATCTGATGGAGTCTGATAACTACATGTATTTTAATATGGAGACCTTCATTGTGACTCTTCATCAACTCTGGTTTAAAAATGATCAGAACTTTGTTTTTTCTTCAGGTGTTGATGGTCAAACCTGCAACAGAGTGATTTACACTGACAGAAGCATCTGTGCCTTCAAAGGCTCATCAGTGGACATTTCTTGTACTTACAACAGTCCTGAATCTATCACGTCCAAATTCTGGTTCAGTCCTGAACGTTCTCATCAGTGGCAGAGTCCTTCACAGCCTGAGGACCTTAGTGAAGACTCCCAGTTTGCGGGTCGTGTTCAGGTCCTTGAAACAGAGAGAGGACGCTCCACTCTGAAAATCACTGACCTGACAGAGAGTGATTCAGCTCAGTATCACTTCAAATTCACAACAAGCAGCTTTGAGTGGAGGAGTAGTTTACCTGGTACAACTCTGACAGTCACAGGTACTGATGAACACACACTGATGTAAAACATCAACACAGAACATTTAGAAACAGTGAACATGTTGAAAATGATGGATCATCATGAGTTTGTGTAATAATTACTGTAGTGTTGGCACTAATGTTCACTGCTAGTTCTAGGAATAGTAACTGTTGTGTTGTCGTGTGTGTACATCTATCAGTGATTTCTGTTAGAACCAGTGATAATAATATTGTTTCTTGTTCTCATATCCAGCTCTGCAGGTGCAGGTGACCAGAATAACAGTCCACCAGTCTGATACTGAGGCAGAGCTGAAGTGTCACAGCAGCTGCAGTCCAGCTGGCCGTCTTTCCTACGTCTGGTTCAAGAACAGACAGAAAGTCACAGGGGTGGAGACATCTTCTTTTAAAGGCCGGGTTTATCCTGGAGACATCATCTCTTGTGCTTTGGAAGGACATGAGAACTACGGCTCTCCTCCAGTCTGTGAGTTTGATCCACTGTATCAGGAAAAAACATATACATTTCAGTCAATTATCTGATTAATCAGTACGGAGAGATCGACTCTTCATCTCTCTTCATAGACGTCCAGTGTGAGTACAGAAACATATGCATCTCTTTAACAGGAAAAACTACATTACATCTATGTGCTACACACTTTGGAACAAACTGTATAAATAATAAAGCAGTTGCATCATTCACCATAAAAGTTTATTCCATGTCATTCATGCTGGGACTGAAATATGTCTCTTTATATGCTGTCACTAGATGCTCCAAGACTTCCCTCTGTGTCAGTGAGTCCCTCTGCTGAGATAGTGGAGGGCAGTTCAGTGACTCTGACCTGTAGCAGTGATGCTAACCCAGCAGCTAAATACACCTGGTACAAGGAGAATGAAGATTCACCAAAAGCATCAGGACAGATCTTCACCATCACTGACTTCAGAGCTGAACACAGTGGGAATTATTACTGTGAAGTCCAGAACAGAAGAGGTCGTTCTAAATCTACATTATATCTGGGTGTGACAGGTAAATTACACACACACACACACACACACACACACACACACACACACACACACACACACATATTCATGTCAATATTGCAAACAGTGGACTAAGTTTCTTAACTGACCAAGTGTGGACCTCTGTCTCTGGTCATTAAAAAAAAAAATAGAACAGAATTTTTTTTCCCCCCATAATATTACTTCAACTGTGTTTTTAATTTTTTTTTATAAAAACAAATTGGTAAAAGGGAACTTCAATGACATCGACCTATCAAAGAGGGGGCTTGCATAAACTGCAGAAGTAGCTGTCTGTACCTGTTCTTTCACCTATTATAGTTTGTGTACCAAGAAGACATACTTTGTTTCCGTCTGGAGTTAATAATTAACTTTGATGTCGTCAATACTTGAACATATCCCTGTGATACTGAAATTATAAAAACAGTCATGGCCAATTCAATGGAGAATAAATGACATTTTCCCTGCAAATCAGAAGTAGTTTGACTGCACATGCTAATATCAGTACAAGAAATTTAATTTACTTCATCTAGGATTCAAGTGTATAAATATATTCATAGAGTTACATTTTAAAGATTAACTACACCAGTGCACTAATTTTAAGTGGAGTGCATATTCATCCGTGTTATTGTGGATAATTTGGATTCACAGAAAACTATAACTGGTGCAATTGTGAGGGCAGTTAGTGAGACAGAGTTAACCTTTCTCACTTCATTCAGAGAAGACAAAACACTTCTACAATATGACCATAAATATCCTGAATTTAAAGGGGTACTACGTAGTTTGGAGAAGATATTTACAATATTAATGAGGTAATAATACAAACAAAATATTTATTTGTGCCATAAGTAAATAAAGTAACGGTTATCAGAGGAAAATAACTTCTCAGAACACTGCTTGAAGCTAGGAAGGTGGCGGGGTCTGCCACATATAAACAAAGTAAAACAGTATGAATTCAAGTTTTCCTTTCAGGTCAGTTCCTTTATTCAGTTTATTCAGTTCTGATCAAAACTTCCAACCCAACACTACAAATAACACCTTTGAATCTAAGACAGACATAGAGAAACTATGTACCTACTTGGAGAAATCTCAAAATGTGAAATAATTATGAATGATATTTGGTTATTGTTGTTTATCATTATTCCTATTTGATATTTTATTTATTATTTCTTGCTTATTAAGTTTGAACAATCCCGTGCAACTGCTTTAGTGATGGAATATCTGAAAAGTATTCGTTTTCTTCAATTGCTTCTTGATGTTTTGGCCGTATTGTTGTAACATTAATACAAATAAAATAAATCAGAATTCAAATCTCTCTTTACAGTATCTCCAGTTTGGAACTCAACAACCATAATCAACATTGTCAGGTTGACTCTGGCGGTCCTGATTCTGATTCCTCTGGTTCTAATTATTCTATGCTCAAGGTAAACAAACAAATCATCACTTGTAATTTTTGCTCTTATATTTTGTTCTTTTAAAAAAAGAAAATGCATTCATTGTGTTTTGTAACCATGAAGCACATCTTAAGTAGTTTGTTTTGTGTTGTAGGATTCAATCCAGGCACAAGAAAACTCCAGTGATCTCCACCACTGAACCAAATCTCTATGAAGAGGTGGAGATGGGGGAGAGACATCCTGGGCTCAAACAACAAGTCCCTCCATGATATTTTTACAGTACTGTATGTTGGCTTGATATCACTGTTAATCACTGGATAATATTCTTATAATGGTAAATTCAGATCAACATGCACAAGTTTGATCAGAGGATCATTCATTTTTTTATCGGCATCACTTGCACGGCACACAGCTCTGAATTTCAGCGTCTGGAGCTCCACTGAGAAAACTGCAGCTTGTAACGCTACCTCATGTTGACTGGTGCCCCGTTCTGAGCTGCAGAGCACCTAAATACTGACTGTGAACACAGGCAAGTAGACAAGGGACTGAATTAATCTGTGTTATCACAAAGGTATGAACCTAAAATAAAGCAATTTGCTGTGATCTAACTAGTCTTGTAAAAAGCCTTAGACCTAACCCTTAATTCAATCTTTGTCAGGTCTATTAGGACAAACAAACTACTTTTAAAATGTATGTTCCCTTAATGGAGTTTGGATCAATCCGGTATCAATCAATGCCGTTCTAAGACACAAATACAAGCCTCCTTTTTGACGTTATATATAAGATTCGATACTCCAGCTTTCAAAAGCAGCAACAGACAGTGAGCAACAGAATGTAGCAGAACGTTAAGAATGCAAGCTTTCATTTTTTATTTTGCTTTAAATGTGTTTAGGGTTACAGCAGGTGTGTAAAATGTCTAAATTTAAATTTAAAACATCAACTTATAGAAAACATTGAACATGAACATGTTTTTAAATCACTGAAATGTGATATAAGCTCAGTGGTATTGTAGGTAGCTAGATTTTATACTTTCCTAATATTGCGCTGGCTGAAATAAGATAAAAAAGCTTCCAAAAAAACCTGTAGATTATTATTTCAGTTCCCTCTCACTGCTGCAGAGGGTGACAGTGTAGAGAAAGCTTAAGATTGCAGCTTTAAACAATTTTTATTTTTTATTTTTGTCTTTCATAATTTTTGTGCAACTTTAATAAAGACAAATACACTTCAACGTTGTTCTTCTGCTTCTTCTGTTTACAATAACCGCCCTCAACCTTGAAACTATTTGATTATTAAGCGGCTTTTAACTTGAAATTCCTCACCAGAAGCTTCTAATATTGTGTTTATTTTTATGTTGGACTAATTATTCACACAGATGAAGTGTCATGGCCTCCATCTTCTAAGGCTTCAACGTGATCAGAATCAGGATGGTAAAATTAATTATGTAAATAATCAATTAATGAATTCCCTATATGCTCAACAGTCGTGTCCTTTTGGGTTTTGTTGACTGTTCTGACTGCCGTCTCTTCCAAATGCACTTTCCATCATGCAGTGAAAGGACAACAACAAAATGAACGTGATACTGAAAAGAATTTAACTTTTGGACTGATCCTTTAAGATCCCTCATACTTTAATTGGTTTCTATCTCACAGGGTTGACCCGTTGAAGCTGAGGTACCCACAGGACCCCTTTTATATAAGTGATAGCATTTTATAAATCATGGGTCATCAAGTATGAAGTAGGAATATTATGACCTCTACTGGTGGGTAGTAGGTAGTTATAACAACAAAAATATATATATTGTATGATATTTTAGCAAATTAGGCTTAAAACTCTCCACTTTTTAGGCTTTAAACCCCGCGTGGGAGTGTCGATACAGAGTGGTTAGGGCCACTTGTTAGCTGTTTATCTGACCGGCATTCATGTCAGTCCTGAGGGCTAGGTGGGTCCAGAGGCGCATCTAATTTCTTCACTTCAGAATTCTGTTGTCACAGAGAGCAATTTCAGTTCAACTCTCATCTTGTTGTCTCTCCCCATCAGTTCCAGTCTGGTCCTGATTACACCAACATCTCAGCCTTGAACAGCGTCTCTGCATAGTAGAAGATTTGAGTAGCATGCAGCTTTATGTTTTTACCTGTGCAGGTACATCACATATGTTAAGGATGCAAAATGCTGTTTTTAATGTTGGAAATTGCTTTTAAGAGATAAGAACAGCCCTATCACATCACACCTGTCCTGGCAGAGAAAGACATGTGGAACAGGAAGCACAGTATCTCACAGCATGTACATTATATTAAACACATTGAAATGTAACATGAGCCCAGCTCTATCACTCTGTACCTGTAACATGTTCAAAGTACTGCAGTGGCTGATTGAAATAAACATCCAGCTTCCAACAACAACTCTGTAGTTTGAACATCATGTCAGTTCCCTCTCTGTGCTGCAGAGGGCGACAGTGTGCAGAAAGTTTTGGATTTCAGCTTTAAATCCTGCCTGTGTTCCCAGCACTTCCTTGGATCGTACTTCATTTGGTTTTTGTATTTTTTGTTTTCTTCTTCATGGATTTGCCCATTCTGTTTCGGTTTCCTTCTGAATTTTACTTTTGTATTTTTTGGCTTTTCTCAGCTTTGTTATTAAAGCTCCACTTTTGGAGACCTGCTTGCCTCTCACCTGTACCAGCTCCTGTCTCAGCTAGCCACCTGCCTGCTCACCTTGCTATCCAGTGCTGTGGAGGTCCAACTGTCTTGCACCATGGAGGGTCTGCTGCCCAGTGGTCCCCAGTCTCTGCTGCAGATGCTGCTCCTATTCCTGGGTCAGCCTGTCCCCTTAGCTCACACACACTCTGATGAATGTCTGGTTTAGGCTTTTTAATTTAATCAAAGCTCAGATTAAAATTAAGGGATGATTGAACTTTTACTGTTCTGCTGCCTCACCTTTAGAACAATATCAAAATATAAATAAGAATAAATAATAATATGTAATAAAAATAAATAAATAATTTGTTCATTTCATCTTGAGGGTTCACAGGCATTCATCTCTTCATACATATTAATAGTATAAAGAGGAAGTAAGCTAGGGCGGCCTGTAACACGTCGACTTGTGTTTAAGATAAGTGAACCAACCAGAGAGAGACAAACTGTCTCGTGACCGCGTCTTCCCTCTTTATGTAGAAGTGTTTGTTGAGATGAACTGACATTCAGAACTTCTCATGTATGTGATCGACTTGCTGATTTAACAGACGTGAGGAGAAGCTATGAGTTTAACAGCAGCAGCGAGTGGATTTGTTGTCGTCCTTCTCTCTGTACAAGGTACTGTACGTCTACATTTATACTGTAAGACAGCATGGTGTGTTTTATCGTAAAGATAAGAATATGTTTGATGTCATGCAGTGTGATGTGATCCCTGATGTACAATGACAGTATATACTGTACATTAACAATGGAAAAATCTAAAGAGAAAATTGCTCTGAGGAACTTCCTCCATCATTCAAACTTCCTTCAAACTCAACTTGAGCCGACGTTCGTAGGTGTAAGAGGCTGGTCGATGTGCTCCGATAGAATAATTAACACAGGAACCAAAGTTCAGAAATAACACGTGTCAGTATCATATCTTTCACATCACAAGAAATGAATTACCATTAGAGTCACAAAATGAATAATATCATACACATTTGTATGAAGAATGTGATTAAAAGTGTATGAGTGAAAAAAGTGGATGTGCTGCTTGTAGCAATGAAGCCACAGAGAATTATCACCTGACTGCAGTTCCTGTCAGCTTCACAGACTTTGTTTTATTTTTCTGACTTTATTGTGTTAGTTCACTCTCACTGTTCTCATCACCTTTGTTTCCTGTTTTCAGTGAAACATCTCTAAAACCAGCTGTGCACTACCTGCCCAGCACCAAACAACAGAGTTAGCATCTCGCTGGAGACCAAAGTAGAGTATTTAGCTGCTAGACAGATATTTTATCAGTATTTGTGAGTGTTTCTTACTTCAGGATAAAAAATGCGTCAGTGTTTTCTATCCGTACCAAAGTTTGCTCACACCTCGGAGTTCTGCTTTTCTCTACAGTGACGCTGCAGTTAGGCTACTGCAGAGTGTGAATACTGTCATTCACACTCTGCAGCAGCCTGAGCACAGGAAGATAAACAAGTAGCAGACACTTTTTTAATTTGTCACACCCTTATTATGAGTACTTCTCTGTGTACAAGTGTCAACATATTGCTCCTCCTTCACTGCACCCTCTGTGTGATGTCCTGCCTCAGTGCTCTCAGTGATTAACTGCATTTTAAATTCTCCTGTGAAACTGACTGAGTTGTTGATTTTTCCATGAATCCGTTAACTTTGGAATAAACCAGAAATAACATTTAAACTTTATTTACAGTATACACACTTCTTTAAAACCGACATCAGATTCTGTGATACAGAATGTCTTCAGCTCAGTTAGATCTCGTTAAGACACCTGCTGCAAAATAGTCTTGAGAGTTTTGAAGTTTGGCCACATTTCCCTGAACCAAAACATAATGTTTTTTTGTTTATTTATTTCCCTGATTCAGTCCTAAACAACGATTACCTGGTACAGTTTTTGTAACTTCTATTGAACATGTTTTATTGTATCTGGTGGATGCGAACGTCATGTTATGTTTTTAATGTAAAAGACAGAGAAAGAAGTTTCAGACAAGTTGTTGATAAGAGCCAAATTAGAAGCTCCTCTGCTACAAATGGACATCTGTCAACAGTTGTTTTGAGTCTGATTGTGTTTTCTGATGTTCTCTGTGTTACAGTGATACAGGGTCAGGATGGCTGGGGAGTGACTTACAACTCCACTGAGATCTGTGCCTTAAAAGGATCAACAGTGGAAATAAACTGCACGTATACATACCCATCCAGAATAGATGGTGGTGATATTGAAGTTAAGGAAACATTCTGGTCTACTAAACTGAGTGTAAATCAACCTGTGGATCTGAGAACAGATTCAGATTATCAAGATCGTGTTGAGTACAGTTGTTCTGAGAAGAGCTGCAGTCTGAGAATCACAGACCTGAGAGAGAGCGACTCAGCTGAGTACAAGTTCAGATTCATAACAAACCAACCAGGTGGGAAATATACTGGTTCACCTGGAGTCACTTTGAGGGTCACAGGTACTGATGAACACACACTGATGTAAAACATCAACATAGAACATTTAGAAACAGTGAACATGTTGAAAATGATGGATCATCATGAGTTTGTGTAGTAATTACTGTTGTGTTGGCACTAATGTTCACTGCTAGTTCTAGGAATAGTAACTGTTGTGTTGTCGTGTGTGTACATCTATCAGTGATTTCTGTTTGAACCAGTGATAATAATATTGCTTCTTGTTCTCATATCCAGCTCTGCAGGTGCAGGTGACCAGAATAACAGTCAATCAATATTATACCAAGGCAGAGCTGAAGTGTCACAGCAGCTGCAGTCCAGCTGGTCGTCTTTCCTACGTCTGGTTTAAGAATGGAAAGAAGATGTTGGGGTTGAAGACATCAACTTATAAAGGCCGAGTTTATGCTAGAGACATCATCTTTTGTGCTTTGGAAGGACATGAGGAATCGCCCTCTCCTTCAGTGTGTGAGTTTGATCCACTAAATACAACAGAGGGAACACAATGGACATTTCTTTGTGTAGTGCTATGTTCCACTTGTGATCATTCTGTTTGGTCCTGTGCAGTGGCGTGCACAGACTTTTTGAAGGGCAGTGGCAAAAATACAGCGCACTTTAGCGTGCGTTTTTGTCACCCAAGAGGGTTTAAACCAGCCAAGGGGGCAGTTTAGTGTGTTTTGCCAACTCAGAGGGCACTTTAAAGCGCATTTTTCAACAATTGAGAAATGAGGGGGGCTATCGGTTTCTCCTACTGTCTGATTGTATACAGTGCGCAAGCTTTCATATGCGTGCTCCGTGTCTTCTCCTCCGTTTTTGGTGAAATTTAAGCGCCACCTATAGGCCTGGAATATAAACTAAAGTGTATTGAGTCATTTACAATGGATCCATTTGGGTGCAAATATTCTTGAAACAATGCCAAGGAAGACCGGGGAAAAAAGATTGTTTTGGTCTGTGTGGACATGGCCTAAGACCAACATGCTAGTAGCATAACACCATAGCACTATCACCTTTTGGCAAAATGATCAGCGGGGGTTCCCAACACATCACACACACGGACCACAGAGGGAAACTCCACACTCGCACATGCTTGCGCTGTTTCACTGGTCTGAATGTACCGTAACACTACAAATGTCTAATGTTTTGCTCTGATAGGGATCCAGAAGTAACGCATGTTCATATCTTCTGCAGATGCTCCTAAGTTCCTTTTTGTGTCAGTGAGTCCCTCTGCTGAGATAGTGGAGGGCAGTTCAGTGACTCTGACCTGTAGCAGTGATGCTAACCCAGCAGCTACTTACACCTGGTACAAGAACAAAGGAAATGCAGACCGTCAACCTCTCAGTAAAGAACCACAGCTTGTCTTCAGCTCCATCCAGTCCTCTGACTCTGGAGAGTATTACTGTACAGCTGAGAACGAGTTGGGGAGGACATTTAAATATGTCTCTATTAATGTGTCATGTGAGTGAAACGAAGATCAACATCTGTCGAGTTTTTACAGAATTTCATGATGATGTCATGTGCTACTGCAGTATAACCTCAACACCTCTCCTCCAGATGCTCCAGGACTTCCCTGTGTGTCAGTGAATCCCTCTGCTGAGATAGTGGAGGGCAGTTCAGTGAATCTGACCTGTAGCAGTGATGCTAACCTCAACTTCAACGCAACAATGATAATAAATATCATCAGGTTGACTCTGGTGTCTTTGATGCCGATTCCTCTGCTTCTGTTTCGTCTGTGGATGAGGTGAAACTCCACACATTAATCAGCTCCATCACTGATCTTGTACTTTGAATACTTACTTTAATAGTTTGAGTTAAACTTTCTTTTTGTTTGTTTTTTCAGTGTCAGAAGAAGAAAACTCTGAGTTCCTCCACTGAACCAAATGACCCCGTAGAGACTGTGGAGATGAGAGAGGTTTTGGACCACAGTGACAGAACTTACTTTATTTATAATTTGTCCTCACTTCATATTTATGAGGCCTTTGACTCACATCTTGGGTTTCCCCATCAGCTGGAGTCTGATCCTGAGCAGAAGTTTTGAATAGCCTGCAGCTTTAATTTCACCTGTGCTGCAAAATGCTTTTTTAAGTTTAAATATAACAAATTGCTTTCAGGAGATACTGATTGCCCTTTCAGACCTGCCCTAATGGAGAAAGCTAATGCTGGGAACAAACTACACGATATTTATGTCATACATGATGTCAGATTAAGCATTCACAGTGGCATCAATCTGTGCCGTGTCTTGGTTGGGAGACGGGCAACACTCTGAGTGCAGCCCTGAGCAATCACTGCAAATTCATACATAATTGGGGAGGTGGGACCGGAAATTACCAATCTTGGCTACCGAAGCTAACATAGCTAACAAGCAAGTTAGTTACCCCGTTGCTGTGAGTGCCAACATTTTTCTTTATTGACTCTGTCATAGTCGTCCCTCAAGGAAACATCACAGAGTTATTTTATAGCCTATAACAGGTCTGTTCCTCATTCAGGATGTTCATGATCAGGCCCGGCACTGGAAACTTGTCGGCCACAACAAATTGTGTCAAAATCTGCGTGAACTGGTGTAGTCTGATCCAGGCATGAGAAAATCTGCTTCCAACTGGGGGCAATATTTCACAGCATGTACAGTATACCTTTTAGTACACTGGAATCAAACCCAGCTCTTTTACACTCTTTAGTTGTAATATTAGTACAAGTTTTGCAGTGGCTGATTGAAATAAATATCCAGCTTCCAACAACTCTGTAGTTTGAGCATCATGTCAGTTCCCTCTCTGAGCTGCAGAGGGCGACAGTGTGCAGAAAGTTTTGGATTTCAGCTTTAAACAAACTCTTTTTGTGTTTAGTCTTCAGAATAAAGGTTTTATTCATCAATAATGGACACAAATAAAATGTAAAACACGTTGTTTACTCTCACTTGTCTCTCAATTTCTTATTGTTTGTCCATTGATAAAACTGAATGTAATAAGCTTTGATCCTCACCTTCAAACAAGACATTGTCTCATAAAATAAAGCTGACTTGACATCAACTGAAAATAAAACACTTGACACCACATCATTCACACATTTTTTATCTTAACTATTCCTCACACAGTCTAATCATTGTCTGGTTTAGGGCATTTTAATTGAATCAAAGCTCAAATTAAAATCAAGGGCTGACTAAGCCTTTGCTGTTCTTCTGCCTCACCTTTGGAACAATATCGCATTTATTTTTTTAGTTTGCTGATATGTCCATGTTTTTGAATGCATTGTGCTTCAAAGCAACAGTAAGAATCATTTCTTCATTTCATCTTGAGGGTTCACAGGCGTTTGTCTCTTTATGAATATTAATATTATAAAGAGGAAGGAAGCCAGCCAGTTAACAACGCAATGTGTGTTTAAAACAAGTCAACCAACCAGAGAGTGACAAGCTTTCTTCAAATCCCACATCTTCCCTTTTTGATGTAGAAGTGTTTGGTGAGATGTGCTGACATTCAGTACTTTTCGTGTATGTGATCGACCTGCTAATTTAACAGAGGTGAGGAAAAGCTATGAGTTTAACAGCAGCAGCGAGTGGATTCGTCGTCGTCCTTCTGTCTGTACAAGGTACTGTGCGTCTACATCTATACTGTAAGACAGGAAGCACACTTCAAAAATTCAGAGGAAGTTGGGTTTTTAAGTTAATACAAATAGTTGCTCCACAGCTCTGCAGGGTGTTTGAGTGTCGTTCAGCTCATCACTATTTGAGTTCAGTCTCAGTGCCCTCATCAGCCTCGGTACCAGCACCAGCAGCAGGAAGCAGCTGTTGTGCTACCTGTCCAGCACCAAACGACAAAATTAGCATCTGGCTGGAGAACATAAGAGAGTACGGAAGTATTTAGCTGCTAAAGAGACAGATATTTCCCACAGTAGCTGTGTCTTTTTTCCTCTTTAGAATAAGTCTGTTTGTTTTTTCCGTAAAAGTTGGTCACACCTCACAGTTCTGCCAAGTTTGCTCATGCTCCCCAATCAGAAATCACACTGATGGATGGACGGCATAAGAGCCACAGTATTTTGGGAAGTGTAACTTCAAAGACTGAAGCTCCTCCACTACAGTGAAAATCTGTCTCCCGTTGATGTTTTCAGTCTGAATGTAGTTTCTGATGTTCTGTGTGTTACAGTGATACAGGGCTGGAATGACTATGGAGTGACTTACAGCTCTACTGAGATCTGTGCCTTAAAAGCATCAACAGTGGAAATAAGATGCACCTACACATACCCATCCAGATATGGTGGTGATACTGAAGTTACAGAAAGATTCTGGTTTACTAAACTGAGTGAAAATCAACCTGTGGATCTGAGAACAGACTCAGATTATCAAGATCATGTTGAGTACTGGTGTTACAAGAAGAGCTGCACTCTGAGAATCACAGACCTGAGAGAGAGCGACTCAGCTGAGTACAAGTTCAGGCTCATAACAAACCAACCAGATGGGAGTTATACTGGTTCACCTGGAGTCACTTTGAAGGTCACAGGTAACATTTTCATTCATATTTTAATTATTTCAAAATGTTCTACTAACTATAGGGAGCGACTGTAGCTCAGCAAGTAGAGCAGGACGGCTAGTGATCGGAAGGTCGCTGATTCAAATCCCGGCTCCCCCAGGCTGAACTGAGCTGCATGTCGAAGTGTCCTTGAGCAAGATACTAAACCCCAACTGTGACCCCACTGTACCCTGCCTTCGCCCAGACACAGCTGGGATTGGCTCCAGCAAAAAACCCCACAACCCCTTGAAACACGGATAAAGCAGTTACAGACGATGACATGATATGACATGTTCGACAACTGGACAACATTAACATAAATGTCTTGTGTGTGTTTGTTGACAATTTGTCTAAAATAACATTTTTTTAACATAATTTTCTTCTCCTGATTTATTTGATGTTTCTCTTTTTCTGCTGTCTGTACATCTCTGTAAGGCACTTTGCGATACTTTTTTGTATGAAAAGCGCCATATAAATAAAGGTTGATTTGATTTGATTTGAACATTCTTGTTCCTTCTTCACATCCAGATCTGCAGGTGAAGGTGAGCACATCCACAGATCCTGACAGGAGGAACCTGAAGTGTCACAGCAGTTGTCGTCTACCTGATCGTTCTTCCTACATCTGGTACAAAAATGGACAGAAAGTTCAGTCACAAACATCTTCGACTTATTCAGTGTACTATAATTCTACAGACAGTTTTTCCTGTGCTGTTAGAGGACATGAGGATTTCCCCTCTCCTCCAGTTTGTGAGTTTACTACACTAACATAACACCATCTGATGGAGTCTGATAACTACATGTATTTTAATATGGAGACCTTCAATGTGACTTTTCATCAACTCTGGTTTAAAAATGATCCAACTTTGTTCTTTGTTTCAGGTGTTGAAGATCAAACCTGCAACAAAGTGATTTACACTGACAGAAGCATCTGTGCCTCCAAAGGCTCATCAGTGGACATTTCTTGCACTTACAACAGTACTGAATCCATCACGTCCAAATTCTGGTTCATTCCTCATCATCGTTATCAGTGGCAGAGTCCTTCACAGCCTGAGGACCTTAGTGAAGACTCCCAGTTTGCAGGTCTTGTTCAGGTCTATGAATCAGAGACAGGACGCTCCACTCTGAGAATCACTGACCTGACAGAGAGTGATTCAGCTCAGTACCGCTTTACATTCACAACAAGCAGCTTTGCATGGAACAGTAGTTCCCCTGGTACAACTCTGACAGTCACAGGTACTGATGAACACACACTGATGTAAAACATCAACATTTAGAAACAGTGAACATGTTGAAAATGATGGATCATCATGAGTTTGTGTAATAATTACTGTTGTGTTGGCACTAATGTTCACTGCTAGTTCTAGGAATAGTAACTGTTGTGTTGTTGTGTGTGTACATCTATCAGAGATTTCTGTTAGAACCAGTGATAATAATATTGTTTCTTGTTCTCATATCCAGCTCTGCAGGTGCAAGTGAGCAGAATAACAGTCCACCAGTCTGATTCTGAGGCAGAGCTGAAGTGTCACAGCAGCTGCAGTCCAGCTGGTCGTCTTTCCTACGTCTGGTTCAAGAACGGACAGAAAGTCACAGGGGTGGAGACATCTTCTTTTAAAGGCTGGGTTTATCCTGGAGACATCATCTCTTGTGCTTTGAAAGGACATGAGAACTACGGCTCTCCTCCAGTCTGTGAGTTTGATCCACTGTTTTAGGAAAAAACACATACACACTGGCTAAATTGCAGACAGACACATGTGTAAAGTACTAAAAGTACAACGATAAATCTCAATCACAACAGTCAATTGTCTGTAATAACACATTCTAATTTTTCATCGATACATGTTCATATCTTCTGCATTTCCATTTCCATTTCCATTCAGGGCATTAAGCAATACAAGAAGTACATTTGTCACCAGAGAGAAACCACGACATATCACTGTTGACGGAGCCAAACGAAATATAGAAACAATTGTCAAGCCCTCATTTTAGGATTTTAAATGCCATTTGTCAAAGATTCTTTAAGTGCAGAAGTGCTATGATTGAAGCACTAACGATACAAGTACATACATTTTTTTTGGGGGGGGGGGGTGGGGTTGGGAGGGAGTCATGCTATGGGGGGTCGAGGTGAAGTCTGAACAAATGAGTCTTGAGTCTTTTGCGGAAGATGGAGAGTATTTCCGCTGTCCTGACATTGGTCAGGAGTTCATTGCACCACTGAGGTGCCAAAACAGAGAAGAGTTGCGACTTTGCTGAGCGGGCTTTGTTTGCTCTCAGCAATGGGGGTACCAGTCAGCCAGCTGATGTAGATGAGCGAAGTGCTCTCGCTGAGGTGTATGGACTGACCTGTGTTTGGAGGTAGGCGGGTGCAGTTCCGTTAGGGAAGCCCGGATCCTGCGGATGTTGTAGAGGGCAAATCTGCAGGATTGGGCCAAAGCGGTGATGTTGGGGGCGCAGGAGAGTCTGTCGTCGAGGATTACACCCAGATTCCTCGCCGTCAACGAAGAGGATACTATGACATCCTCAACAGTGACTGACAGGTCCATGTGAGCATAGTCTTTCCCAGAGATGAAGAGGAGTTCAGCTTTGATCTGGTGTATAGTGAAAACAGAAGTGGTCCTAATAAAAAACCAGGGACACCAGTTCCCAGAAAGCAGGGTTTTGAGAGAAGTTGATCTTTGACAGGTCGAAGGCAGATTTGGCTGCTAATACCGTTGAGGTGAAGTCAGAGAGGAGGTGGTGGTAGTGAACAAGGTCATCAGGATGATGTGATTTTCTCCATTTTCTGGGGGTGAGTGAGGTGGTGAAAAGTGACAGCATGGTGGTCAGACACAGTGAGTAGGGTAACGGAGAGTGCTGAGGTACTACAAGACATTGTGAAGACACGATCGAGATGGTTCCCGGCCTGGTGGGTCGGTGGAGAGGGGGAGAGTGTGAGGTCAAATGTGGAAAGGAAGTTGATGAATTCAGGTGAGCGCAGCTTCTCTGGGGGGATGTTGAAGTCACCCAGGACAACGAGTGGTGTGCCATCGTCAGGGGAGCAGCTCAGGAGGGCGTCCATCTCACCAAAGAAGTCACAGAGAGGACCAGGAGGGCAATAGATCACCGCAATCTTAAGCTTGAGCGGAAGTGTGACAGAGACAGTGTGGAATTCAAAAGCAGATCTGGCTGGGTAGTCCAGGGGAAGGACCTGGTAGGACCACATGGGTGAGAGGAGGTCAGTTCCTGCTCCTTGACCTGTTTGTCTTGGGGAGTGTGAAAAGGAGTAGGCAGATGAGAGGGCAGCTGGAATGGCAGTGTTTTCTGGGATGATCCAGGTCTCGGTAAGGGCCAAGAAGTGGAGAGTCTGCAGGGAGGCATCGGCTGAAATGGTGTCTGCCTTTTTTGACTGCAGACTGGCAGATCCATAGCCCCCCTAGTACTTCAAGTTCAGTACTGGTGGAGAATGTCTGATAGCAGAGATGTGTCTCCAGTGAAATCTTCTCCAGTTTGATGTCCTGACTGGGATTGTGTAAAGTTCATGACTATAGTCGGCGGTGGACAACAAGTTACTTTGACTTCCTCGATAGACTCCCACAGAGAGATTCCCTAAGTCTTCGTTCAGCTGTCCTGACGCTGCAGCTGACGCTGTAGTGACTAGCCCTTATGTGTTAGATTTACCTCATGC
This sequence comes from Diplodus sargus, assembly GCA_903131615.1. Lineage (NCBI taxonomy): Eukaryota > Metazoa > Chordata > Actinopteri > Spariformes > Sparidae > Diplodus > Diplodus sargus. The sequence continues at coordinate 46,342 of CAEMYA010000348.1, forward strand.
AGGCTTAGCTCTGCCCTGCAATCAAGCCTATAGGTCACAGCTGACTTGGTCAAAACTGCCTGTTAACACTCAATTTCAACAATTTCACAACAATTGACTAAAACAGTATCTAGACAAGATTAAATGTTACAGCTAACCCTCCTCACAGAAAGCCTAACACTAGATCTACAATTCCTTCTTACTCACCAGCAGTAATTTCACAGCTTCTCCTTGCTTCTCCAGATGCTCCAAGACTTCCCTCTGTGTCAGTGAGTCCCTCTGCTGAGATAGTGGAGGGCAGTTCAGTGAATCTGACCTGTAGCAGTGATGCTAACCCAGCAGCTAAGTACACCTGGTACAAGGAGAATGAAGACTCACCAAAAGCATCAGGACAGATTTTCACCATCACTGACTTCAGAGCTGAACACAGTGGGAATTATTACTGTGAAGCCCAGAACAGCATAGGACGTCATAACTCCACCTTACAGCTGATTGTTGTGGCAGGTGAGACACTAATTAGCTGGTTCACAGACAGTAACACCTGGGAAACTAATTGGTGAATCAAACCCTACTAGTGAGGTCCACTACAGTCTGTCTAATATCTGTCTATCTCCATTTCCAGTGAGCTCAACTATAATAAATATCATCAGGTTGACTCTGGTGGTTCTGGTGCCGGTTCTGCTGCTTCTGTTTTGTCTGTGGATGAGGTGAAACTACAAACACTAACATTAACTGATCTGTTACGTAGAGTATTTCCCTTTAAGTTTTCTGAGTGTTTAATAAACATGTGTGTTTGTTTGTCAATTTCCTCCAGGAAGAAGAAAACTTTGAGCTCCACCACTGAACCAAATGAGCCCATAGAGACTGTGGAGATGAGAGAGGTATTGGACCACAGTGACGACAAATCAGCACATTTACTGTAGATGATGAAGTTAAGGAAACAGTTCTGCTTTAAACATGTCTGAGTTTGTTGTCATTTTAAATCTAATTGTGTCCACGTTCCATTTCTGAGGCCTTTGACTCTCATCTTGTTGTCTCTCCCCATCAGTTGGAGTCTGATCCTGATTATGCCAACATCTCACCTTTGAACAGAGAAACTGCAGCATGTGAGAGAAGTTCTGAGTAGCATGCAGCTTTATGTTTACCTGTGCAGGTACATTATATTTGACAAGGATTATACTTGATTTTCCACGTGCCTTTTTATTTTTTAACGCTGATAATATAACATTTTATTCTAATGCAGTTACTTGTTTTGAAGAAATACTGATTGTTCTATCACATCACACCTGTCCTGGCAGAGAAAGACATGTGGAACAGGAAGCACAGCATCTCACAGCATGTACATCATATATTAAACACATTGACATGTAACATGAGCCCAGCTCACTATCACTATCACTCTGTAGCTGTAACATTTTCAAAGTATTGCAGTGGCTGATTGAAATAAACATCCAGCTTCCAGCAACAACTCTGTAGTTTGAACATCATGTCAGTTCCCTCTCTGTGCTGCAGAGGGCGACAGTGTGCATAAAGTTTCAGCTTTAAACAAACTCTTTTTGTGTTTAGTCTTCAGAATAAAGGTTTTATTCATCATTAATGGACACAAATACAATATAAAACAGTTTTTTTTCTCTTAATTGTTTCTCACTTTCTTATTATTTGTCCATTGATGAAACTGAATGTAATAAACTTTGATGCTCAACCTGAAACAACAAGGAACTGTTTGTTAAAACAAAGCTGACTCACTTCAACTGAAAAGAAAAGACCTAACACCTGGGATGAGGAGCATTTTGTCTCATCTGACACAACATTCACACAGTTTTAATCTTAACTATACCTCACACAGTCTGATGAATGTCTGGTTTAGGTATTTCAATTTAATCAAGGCTCAGATTAAAATCAAGTCTGACTGAATCTTTGCTGTTCTGCTGCCTCGCCTTTGGAACAATATCACATTTTGTGTTCAGTTTTCTGATACGTCCATGTTTTTGAATGCATCGTTTGTAAAACAACTACAAGTCTTATCTTCATTTCATCCTGAGAGTTTAAAGGCATTCATCGTCATGCATGCTCATTATTTAAACTGGAACACCTCCATGTGTGTTTAACACAACTGAACTGACCAGAGTTGGATACATGTGTGAGTTCCCTCGATAATTACATAATCACACGCAGTCATCAATATGTGCAGTAAACACAACAACAAGACGTGTTCCCAACCGAAGGATCAGCAGAAGTGCTTCGATTTGTCTCTTTATTGAGATTTTGTGTGTGTGTGCTGTCGTAGATATGGATGGTTTTATTTTGAAAGGTAACTGGATGTTGTTGCTGCTGTTGTTGTTGTTGCTGTTATGTGACTTGCAGTTCCTCTCAGCTCTACACAGAGTTTTAGTGTCTTTCAGCTTATTTATTTTTGTTTTTGATAATTTTATTGTGTTAGTTCACTCTCAGTGTTCTCATCAGCCTCGGTTCCTGCAGCAGCAGCAGCAGCAGCAGCCGCTGTTTTCAGTGAAAAATCTTTAAAATCCCGCTGTACACTACCTGCCCAACACCAAACAACAGAGTTAGGATCACGCTGGAGACCAAAGTAGAGTATTTAGATGCTAGACAGATATTTCCCTCAGTATTTGTGAGTATTTCTTGCTTTAGGATACATTTGTCTGTGCTATTTCATTGGTGAGAAAACTTGCTCATACCTCAGAGTTCTGCATTTTTCTACTGTGGTTCTACTGTGGTCAGCGTGTCTGCAGCAGGCTGACCACAGGAAGATAAGAAACCCAGAGTAGAGAGTAATCTCATGCTTACGAAATAGCATGTAGAGCACTAGATGTGGTGAAAAGTGGCCTTGGTTTTCATTTTTGTTTTAAGCCATACCTTGAGGGCAGTGAGGGATTTTCTTTGGCTCCATTACATTTAAAAGTCAAATATGTTTGGAACTATGCAACACATACTATACCTAAATACTAAATCAGCCACAACAGAGGGCAGACACAGTCTAATTGACCCAAACATCCTGTAACTCCGCACTGAAATATCTGACTCTCCATGTGATCATTGTCACAGCTGCACCGAGATCAGACGTCAGAGGAAACCGCTCACGGGCGATCACGTGTGTCCTGCTCGTCCTCGTCTTCATCCTCATCCTCTTACTATGGATCAGACGAGCTGCTCTGTACAACTTTATCGATGTTCACTAATATTCACACTTTCGGACATTTGATTCATTTAAATATCAATAAGTTTGATTCTATATTTCATTCATTCTCAAATCAAAAAATACAGGCTGTCCAGTGGACAATATGAGCTTGTACAGAGACAAGACAACAGAGCACAGGTGAGGAAGAAGAGTTCAAGAATGTATCTAAACTTTGTGCCACATGTTGTATACAGCGTATATATGTGTTTTTTTCAGTTGGCAAACTTCATGATAAAGTTTGTAAATAAATCGATGTGCTAGCACCAATAAAAAGCTTTTGTTAGAATTCATAGTCACAGTGTGACAGCGAGCATGTAAGCTTGCTAATGTTAGCTTAGGCTCAAAGTGTGCTGTGCGTCGCCTTCTTATGCCACCAGCTCTACCTCTGTGGTTCCTTTGATTGGCACCTTCATCTTGTTCAGAGCCCCAAACAGGAAGCTGTGACGTGCGAGAAGCTGACCACGCCTTAACATCTGCTCCCAACACTGATTCAAACGTCTCCATTAAACACAATCAGTTCTGACTCACAGAGGTGAAACACACAGTCATCAGCTGTCAGCCAACAGCAGTGGTGAACTATTTACAATTGGCTTTCTAAACAAGATGTCAAACAGTGAAAACAAAACTGTTTATTAGATTTTCGCTTTCAATCCTGCCCAGACCGCAGTGCTTTATTATTGGTCCAGTTATTACAAGAACTGGGTCGTTTCCTGAAATCGTCTTCTCAAAGTGACAGACTAGGCCACAAAATGAGCCTCTCTGTAATTTCCATGAACTATATTTGAAGACGTCAATGCCTGATTTGCAAAACAAAACTGTCAGAATCATTTCTTCATTTCAGCTTGGGGACTTACTGGCATCCGTCTGTTCATGCATATTAATGACGTAAAGGGGAAGGAAGTCAGGCTGTCTTTAACACTTCGACAAGACGCACTGTCTTCACAGACCACATCCTCCCTTTTTTATTCAGGACTGTTTCGTAAGATTTATTGTATTTCTCATAAATGTGATCGACAGGAGGAGAAGCTATGAGTCTTACAGCAGCAGCGAGTGGATTTGTTATCTTCCTCCTCTCAGTACAAGGTAATGTACGTTTACATTTATACTGTAAGACAGGTCATACTCCCTAGAAATGTATACAAAGTTTTTTAAGTTAATAAAAAGATTTGATGTTGGGTTTGATGAGCTGCAATCCCTGTACCACAGGACACTTGGTTCTTTTTACACCTTAACATTATACACTTTATAAACTGCACCATTGAAGACAGTGAGCATGTGGATTGTAAAATGACTGTATGTACATTAACAATGGAAGAAACAACTTGTTTATTAGAATTCATCCCTCCGTGAAACTTCCTACATCGTTCAAAGTCCTCCAAACACAACTTTGACAGTGTTTGTATGTGTGACAGTAAATTTAGAGGCCGGTGGCTTTACGATGGCATAATTATTACAGAAAATACAAATGATATAACATGAGTCGGTTTTAACGTCGAGATAAAAGACTTACTGTTGACCTACTTCATATTTATAATCAGACTCCAACTAGCAATCAGGTGTTGATTTTTAGTTGAAAACTGCGTGATATTCGGTCTGAACTGAACTTTTCACCCTCTTTTAGAACCAGCTAACATACAGTCACAATAGCATCAACCTGTCAGCAAACAATTTGAGTAATACTGTTGATAATTAGCTCCCAATGAGATTAGTGGAGTGTTACAGTAAATTGTAGACCTATTCAGTGCCAGATGCTGCAAGTTGTCCAGATCTTTGAAACCATACGTCAGATGTTTAATCAATGATCTGATGCCGTTAACTTTTACCTCATACTCAGCTATATGTTTGTGTGCAGTAGTTTAGGTCTGTTTGTGTGATCTACATGTCACAGTCGATCCCCACGCCTCTGTGTTCTGCTTTATCTACAGTTTCCCTTCACACTCTGCTGCAGCCTGACCACAGAAAGTTAAGCAACCAAGCAAACAAAAAGTCTAATATTAAACAATCAGCTTAAGTGCAGTTTCAGTACCTGCTGTTTCCTTACTGCACCCTCTGTATGATCTCCTGCCTCAGATTAAAGATTAGTTTACTTCTTGCACAGGAGCTTTGAATTGAATGGAGATAGAGGCTAGCTTGTTAGCATGTTAGTTTTAGTAGATATATCTTCAACACAATTCATGGGCGTCTTTGACAAAACTTTTGATCATTTTAGTTCATCTTTGATATTTTACACTAAAATTCTTATACATTGCACTTGTAAACGTCTGAAAACAACTCAGTCTTTGTTAAATATTTTGGTGAGTTTTATACTTAAATGATCTAAAATGTTTCCAACAATGTTGCCAGAAAAATTCAGAAATGTACTCATAGTGAGGGTGCTGGGTTAGGGTTAGGGTTAGGCAGTTGCTGCTTCAGGGTAAAAGAGGTTCAGTTAACGCTACTAAATGTGTATAAAACTTTAAAACATTACCTTGTTTGTGAACATTTGTCCCTGAGTCATGTCAGATAGATTTTCATCAGCAGTGGTGGTTGTTTAATGTTGCATACACCACCTTTGCCAATCACTCCTGCTGTCAGATTGATCAACAGGAGTGAAGATAAATACATGTTTTATTCCAAAATGTTAAAAAGTAATGAATGAGCTCTCCTCCCGTCAGTGAGTGGCTCTGGATCAGAGCAGAATCTGATTTGACTGTATATCCCTCAGGTCTGGTTTGGTCTCGACTCCAGCTGTTAGCAGCTGAGCAGCAGCTTCTCCCCAGAAAACACAGCAAATATCTTGTTTTGTGGAGATAGCAGTGGAAATGACATATTGTACACAACTCACAACTTGATTTAAAGTATATACTCATTTTCAAAACATAGAAAAAACATGTGATGCAGAAAATGGCTGAAGCTCAGTTCTTGTTAACATCACAGAGAATAGAGTAACACCGTGAATGAGTTTTTCGAAAGTTTGCTTATGCTCGCTTTCTGAAAACATGTTTGTACTAAAAGATTATCTTTGCCTCACACTGATTTAAAGAGGGACGGCACAAGAGCCAAAGTAGTTTAGGAAGTGTAACTTCACAGACTGAAGCTCCTCCACTACAGTGTAAATCTGTCTCCTGATGATGTTTAGAGTCTGATTGTAGTTTCTGATGTTCTCTGTGTTACAGTGATTCAGGGTCAGAATGACTATGGAGTGACTTACAGCTCTACTGAGATCTGTGTCTTAAAAGGATCAACAGTTGTGACAAGATGCACCTACACATACCCATCTCGAAAAAATTACCCAGAAACGAAAGTTGAGAAAACATTCTGGTTTACTAAACTGAGTGGAAATGAACCTGTGGATCTGAGAACAGACTCAGATTATCAAGATCGTGTTGAGTACTGGTGTTATGAGAAGAGCTGCACTCTGAGAATCACAGACCTGAGAGAGAGCGACTCAGCTGAGTACAAGTTCAGATTCATAACAAACCAAGAAGATGGGAGATATACTGGTTCACCTGGAGTCACTTTGAGAGTCACAGGTAACATTTACATTCATATTTTAATTATTTCCAAATGTTTAACATCTAGACAACAATAATATAAACGTGTTGTGTTTGTTTGTTGACAGTTTGTCTAAAAAAAAATTCTTGCTCCTTCTTCACAGATCCAGATCTCCAGGTGCAGGTGAGCACATCCTCATATGACAGGAGAAAGCTGAAGTGTCACAGCAGTTGTCGTTTACCTTATAGTTCTTCCTACATCTGGTACAAAAATGGACAGAAAGTTCAGTCACAAACATCTTCTACTTATTCAGTCTACCATAAGTCTGCAGACAGTTATTCCTGTGCTGTTAGAGGACATGAGGATTTCCCCTCTCCTCCAGTGTGTGAGTTTACTACACTAACACAACACCATCTGATGGAGTCTGATAACTACATGTATTTTAACATGGAGACCTTCATTGTGACTCTTCATCAACTCTGGTTTAAAAATAATCCAAACTTTGTTTTATCTTTCAGGTGTTGAATATCAAACCTGCAACAGAGTGATTTACACTGACAGAAGCATCTGTGCCTCCAAAGGCTCATCAGTGGACATTTCTTGCACTTACAGCAGTTATGAAACTATCAGATCTAAATTCTGGTTCAGTCCTGAACGTTCTCATCAGTGGAACCAGGGGAGTCCTTCACAGCCTGACTCCCAGTTTGCAGGTCGTGTTCAAGTCCTTGAAACATGGAGAAGTTCCACTCTGAGAATCACTGACCTGACAGAGAGTGATTCAGCTCAGTATCGCTTTACATTCACAACAAGCAGCTTTGAATGGAGGAGTAGTTTACCTGGTACAACTCTGACTGTCACAGGTACTGATGAACACACACTGATGTAAAACATCAACATAGAACATTTAGAAACAGTGAACATGTTGAAAATGATGGATCATCATGAGTTTGTGTAATAATTACTGTTGTGTTGGCACTAATGTTCACTGCTAGTTCTAGGAATAGTAACTGTTGTGTTGTCGCGTGTTTACATCTATCAGTGATTTCTGTTTGAACCAGTGATAATAATATTGTTTCTTGTTCTCATATCCAGCTCTGCAGGTGCAGGTGACCAGAATAACAGTCCACCAGTCTGATACTGAGGCAGAGCTGAAGTGTCACAGCAGCTGCAGTCCAGCTGGTCGTCTTTCCTACGTCTGGTTCAAGAACGGACAGGAAGTCACAGGGGAGGAGACATCTTCTTTTAAAGGCCGGGTTTATCCTGGAGACATCATCTCTTGTGCTTTGAAAGGACATGAGAACTACGGCTCTCCTTCAGTCTGTGAGTTCTTCTGTATCAGGAAAAAGACATGTAGACGCACTGGCTTCTAAAAGTTGTAGATGCAGCAGAATTATATGTAACTGATAAAGTTAAACTGCTACAACTAGAAGAGAAGCAACATTCACTTATTGACTGTCAGTTCCCATCATACTCAACAGCATGAACAGCTGCTGTGATAATGGAGACAACCAAAAAGAAACAAATACATGTTAATCAAAATAGTCTATTTTTTGTGATATTTTTTAATACTACATGTACACCTCTCCTCCAGATGCTCCAAGACTTCCCTCTGTGTCAGTGAGATCCTCTGCTGAGATAGTGGAGGGCAGTTCAGTGACTCTGACCTGTAGCAGTGATGCTAACCCAGCAGCTAATTACACCTGGTACAAGAGCAAAAGAAATGCAGACCGTCAGCCTCTCAGTAAAGAACCTCAGCTTGTCTTCAGCTCCATCCAGTCCTCTGACTCTGGAGAGTATTACTGTACAGCTGAGAACGAGCTGGGGAGGAGGACGTCTGAATACATCTCTATTGATGTCAAATGTGAGTGTTATTTGTAAGATAACAAACTTATTCAATCTATCCAGTCTAATGTTCTTGTACTCCACATTCACAGCTCATACACACAGCTGTTCAACATAGCACATGTGCTACTGTATAAAGAATAATCTTTCAACACATCTCCTCCAGATGCTCCAAAGCTTCCCTCTGTGACATTGAGTCCCTCTGCTGAGATAGTGGAGGGCAGTTCAGTGACTCTGACCTGTAGCAGTGATGCTAACCCAGCAGCTAAATACACCTGGTACAAGGAGAACCAAACACTGATTCAGGGACCAGAAGGTATCTATCATTTCTCCTCCATCAGCTCTGAGGACAGAGGGAACTACTACTGCAAGTCTGAGAATCTGCATGGAGAGATCAACTCATCGTCTCTATTTATAGACGTCCAGTGTGAGTAGAAAATATTAGAAATTATTATTAGTACTAGTCAGACAACATTTTTTGGGGCCCTTCTTTGCCTGAAAATGGGCACAAACTTAAACCCAAGCAGAAATTCTTGGCACAAATTTTAGCAATTTAGGTAATATATTCCTGACACAGTGCAGCCAGCACGCCACAGGTCTGTTAGTAGTTACTGAAGCCTGCTACCTGGCTTTGTAGAGGCAAAATTATTATTTTGCCCATATAGCTAATGGTAGTTTGCACCTAAAAACGGGCTTGTAAACAGAAGTTCCTGATTTGGCTCTCTTTTGACCACCAGATGCTCCAAAGCTTCCCTCTGTGTCAGTGAGTCCCTCTGCTGAGATAGTGGAGGACAGTTCAGTGACTCTGACCTGTAGCAGTGATGCTAACCCAGCAGCTACTTACACCTGGTACAAGGGGAACAAAACACTGATTCAGGGACCAGAAGGCACTTACAGGTTCAACTCTTTGAGCTTAAAGGACAATGGGATCTACTACTGCAAGTCAGAGAATATATATGGCCAGCTCAACTCTACACCTGTAAACATGAATGTCCAGTGTGAGTAGAAAGCGTTGCAAATCACTTCTGCATTCAGTGTAATTAAGAAACATGTCGCAAAGGCTTAACATGACACCCTTTTTTATCATGAGTATTTAATCCAATTTTACATGCTTAACTTGCAAGTCACTTACTATCAAAGCCAGTTTGTAAAATAAAAACTAACCAAAGCCAGTCGAGAGAAGAGTGATCACAGATTTTCCATCGTAGAAAGCTTTCAGTGCCATTCTTTGCTCATTTTTTTTAACGAAACATACTCTCCAGCTCTGACATGATTGATGCTATTGCTATTGCTGTTCTCAAACAACCACTCGCTTCTCTTGTTGGTTGTTACACCTAAACTACTTCCCTAGATGCCAGTAGTGTCCATATGTTGCTGAGAAAGGTACAATGCTTTCCAAAGAGGAAAGCAAAGCTTCAGTTTAGTTTCCCCTGAAGTTGAGTTTCCATAAATGTTAAAAATTTCAATTTAAAAAAAGCTGGATGAAACAGTGTATTGTCAGTGATAACATCTTGTAATCTTTCTAATATTTAAGAAATTGCATGTACATTTTTCTTCCAGATGCTCCAAGACTTCCCTCTGTGTCAGTGAGTCCCTCTGCTGAGATAGTGGAGGGCAGTTCAGTGAATCTGACCTGTAGCAGTGATGCTAACCCAGCAGCTAATTACACCTGGTACAAGGAGAATGGAGACTCACCAAAAGCATCAGGACAGATCTTCACCATCACTGACATCAGAGCTGAACACAGTGGGAATTATTACTGTGAAGTCCAGAACAGAAGAGGACGTCATAACTCAACCTTACAGCTGATTGATGTGTCACGTAAGTCATGGTTATTAAGCTAGCAACACACCCAATCACTTCCAGATTACTTTAACCATCCGGTCAAACCAGACAATATCAGTATAAACCTGCTTTAGGCACAACTATTTCTGCAATCTTCGAGCTGAGAGCTTAGAGACTAGATGAAAAAGGTTTTCAACTTAGACATATTTGCAAATCAAATGCAGTATGTTTGGCCAGAAACTCTTTTTCTGTAGGTTATGGTTATCAAGATAATATTTATTCATTCAAAGGGCCCAATCCACTTTATTGCAGTGGAGTCTCATGGCTTCAGGCATCAGTGTGTTGACATTCAACCCAGCTGCTTCACGCTCTTAATGCCTTAGACACCACAAACAAATAAAGAACTAACTAGAACTATTAAGGCTTTTCCACTGGCAGTTACAGCCGTGCCGAGTCAAACCCAGCAGCACCAATTCGCATTTCCATCACCAGTTTACCATGCTGAGTTGAGCCAAGCCAAGCCCGGGATTGGTCTTGTCCAGAGTAAATCCAAACTTGACACCTTACGACCATGGCCGACCCATGATAACCCCCCTAACCCTCCCCACAACGAGCCTGTGTTGTGAGACTCAACTCGTGTCTGTACAAGAAAACCTGAGACAAAGGTGTTTTGTGTTTAGTTTATCCACAGTGTTCCTTTTTATACCTTCAGATGTCCATCCCTCTCACGGGTCAAGGGATTCCATTCATGATAATAGCTAAATGAATCACTGATAAGGCATGATCTTGGAAGATCAATATCCATATGGAATATGGACCAAGGTCTCATTTCTGTTATGCAAGAACCAAATGACTTGCAGAAGCAGCCCTATCATCCCATATAACCACAGTGCCATCCAAAAACCAACCCAAGGTACAAGATCTTCTCCAGTTTCACAAAGTGGATGAATGGGCATCCTGAAAATTCCTCCCTTGGGACAAAATTCATACCAGTCCAGCTCCATACTGCTTCTCCTGAATCCAAGATTTTCTGGAGGAATTGTCTTTCAAGCAACTTGCAAAGGCTTTATATTTGAACGTACACGTATTTGTTCAAAATCGGAACCACCCTTGTCTGCAAGACCACAGGCAAACTGAAGTGGCCTCTCAACCAACAATATTTAAGGTAGTCCTACCCACTAAGACTTCACCACGACTACCGCACTGACCTATACCAGAATAATGGCTTCCCACAAGTCTTCCAATTCTGCTTTGTCTGCACATGGTGTTTTGTTTTGGTTCCTCTGAGCTTTCCACTTACCCAGTCAATCTGAGCACTTCCTCTTTACTTCTGACAGCAGCCCTGGAAAGGGCCTACCTCCATTCAACTCCTCTGATACTTTGCCAGAATCTTTGAATCCTTCTCCAGGACACATTCCCAAACTCATTTCACAATTGTGAATGACCAAAGAGACAGCCGTTCTGCCGGCCTCCTTATACTGGTACTTGTCTGCTCATTCAGGTGTATTTTCAGCTCTGTGACATCCTTTAATGCAGGTGTACACAATCAGGATCTTTGCAGTTGTTGCAGCCTGAGCCAACACAGTGACCCTCTGATCAGAGCTCTTAACATCCCCTTCCTCATGGAGGCTTTGACAACCTGTCTTAGATTCCTCTGGAGGTGGGAGCCTAAAACCTCACCAAGATGTACCCAGTCTACTCTCACTACACATTTGGTTTTCCCAACATCTGTCCAGCTGCTTCTCTTATCAAGCAATCTCCGTCAACACCAGGGTGGCTTCAGCTGACCCCACGAGTTCAGGATACGTGGTTAAAGATTTTATAATTTGGCTACCGAGTCAATCATTGACTTTTAGCCTGCTGTGTGAAATCACTCACAATCCGACATTATGGACCACCTAGACATTGGCACAAGAGTGTTTGTGACGTTTGGCAAAAACCACAAGCAAAACTGAAGTTCACATGAGTAATTTTTCAGAATGCTTCTGTCTAAAGATGTATGATTTTGTTTTATGATATTCATGTTTATCAGTTGCTAATCGACTCAAAAAGCTGTGTTTCCGTCATTAATTGTCAGTGTTTCCTAGGTTCAATGAAATCAGTAGCTGCTGGATCGATCACTGCCATTTTTCTGGTTATCATATGCCTCTTTGCTGTCTTCTTGATCAGGTGAGCAGTTCAAGTTGACAGATTAACATTCAGCAAGATTCTTAAATCCAGTCAGTTGTTTTCATTCAATGACTGATTTGCTGGTCATTTGTCCCCCTATCCAGACGAAAGAGGTCCACGAATCAAAAAGCTGAGGGACCAGACAACAACGAACAGGTGAGTCCACTCTCCCCTGAAATCTAATATTAATATTGTTTAATTTCTCTCTTGACCCAAACAAAACTCAGCAGTTTGTAAACAAATACCGGTCGTGTGTCCCCATCACCCTCTCTTCTTCCATCATGTTCATTTCTATTTGATAAACCTCTCTGCATATGTATGAGTAGCATCCTTGTTTTCCTTTACACAGTCATTACGTGTCATTAATTATAATAACTGTGAGTGTGCTGGCTGTGTGGCTTTGGCCCTTTCACTGCTGGGTGATATCTTTGAATTTTATTGACCTCTACTGGTGATCAGTAGTCATTTCAATTTAAAAAAACAGACATGACCTCAATCAAGGTATCAATAAAATACGGGCCCTTACTTAACATTATCTTTGTAAGTACTTAAATACTGAATTGTCTACACTATGTTTACTCTTCAGCCAAACGTGGGTCCAGTGTACGACAACCATTCAGCTGCAGCACAGAGAAACCCATCAGAGGAGCAGGACGACCTTTACTACGCCACTGTAAGCTTCTCTAAAAACCAGGAAGATCCTCTCTACTCCAACGTCGGCCTAGCCCAGCACAAAAGACAACAACATGAAGAGGAGGAGGAGGAGGAGGAGGAAGAAGATGAGGGTGGTGTGGAGTACACTTTGGTCAACTTTAAGAGTTCCAGTGCTTCACCAGAGTGAGTCCATGAGAAGAACGGTCAATGTTGTTACCGCCACCAGCCTATTGCTGTTATGTCTGTCTATTTTAAACCTGGTCTTAATGAATATTTTAAAGTTTATTTATGAGTTTATAATTCATTCATAGTGTTGTTGTTTTTTCTATTCACAGATTAAGATGTCAAGAAGACTCTGTTGAGGATTCATCCGCTCTGTACAGCACAGTCACCAAAACCCCAAGAGTATAAACAGAATCTGAGAATCTGTGATGTTTACTTCACAGGGTTTACGCAGGTGTCCACAGTGGCATTAAAATAGTTTGATAAGGACTGTCCTGGTCATTATTGCATAAAGGCACTTGTAAAATTCAAACAAACTTATAACAAATATATAACCGAGGATTCATCACAAAGGTTTCATTTGGGGCTTATAATACCAATTTGTACAAGTTCTTCTCTCTCTGTATAGTATAACTTTAACACAGTTTTTCTTTGCTGTTTTTCTGAGTTTGTTTTTATTGTTAAATATTGTCAATATTCCTAATACTGTGTAAGTGTTTGTTTGAATGGATTTAATTTATTTGTATTTTTCTTACCGTGGATTTGTGTTTTTTAAGCCTGAGATTTATTCCTCAGATTTTTAACCCTCGGGTAATAGTCTGTCAAACTGAGCTGATTGCACTGTTTTATGTTGTTTAAATAGGGTGGCGGGGCGCTCCCTTAGAGATAGGGTCGGGGGTTCTGTCACCCGGGAGGAGCTCGGAGTAGAGCCGCTGCTCCTCCACATCGAGAGGAGCCTGCTGAGGTGGCTTGGGCATCTGTTTCGGATGCCCCCGAGACGCCTCCTCGGGAGGAGACCCCGAGGAAGACCCAGGACACACTTGAGTGACTATGTCACCCGGCTGGCCTGGGAACGCCTTGGGATCCTCCCGGAGGAGCTGGGAGAAGTGTCGGGGAGAGGGAAGTCTGGGTGTCCCTGCTCAGGCAGCTGCGCGGGGATGGATGGATGGATGGATGGATATTTTATTAAATAAAAATATTAAAGTATTTTCCCAGGCTGTTCCAGCTGTCAGCAGGTTCATGCAAGATGTTCTCTGTTCAAATTATTGGGGAACCAGCAGGGCAAAACTCCTCGAAAGGAAACCTAAGCACCCCTGAAAACACAAAAGTTAGACTTTGAGGCGTCTCATAAAACAGTTCTAAACTTCTAAAAATGATACTCACTATCTAAAAACTTGCAGTATAGTGTATTTTTCCATTTTTACAAAATGCGTAACGACTGAATTAAACAGTGTGTTAATCTGCTCTAATCTAGATGTGTAAAAGCATGAATGATCTTTTCAAAGTCGACCAGAGATAAAAAATGTTAAGGTTTTTAGATGGTCCTCAGAAGAAGAAAGCACATTTGAGCAATTTGGTTTTCAGGAGACAAAAAAAAATGTCTAGCTTACGAGGACGGGCATCACAATTTATGCAAGGTCATCAAGTATAGATTCAAAAGTAGGGGAGACATTTACAGAAAACCCCAAAGGACCCAAAATGGACCCTTAGGGAATGCTACAGGAGACATTGCAATAAATTCCTCTGTATTGTATTGGAGTACAAGTATAAATTAGACAACAATTAAAATAATCAAGTAAACCACAAGCACCTACAAAAGTGTATTTAAGTTACTTTGCACCACTGGTAGTAACCTGGGTTATTTCCGAAGACAAAGGGCGTTTCATTAGCTCACATCATTTTGTAATCTAAACAAATCTCAATACATATTTTTAGATCTATCAAGTTACCAGCTGCAGTTGTCACACCCTCTGCTTGTCTCAGCTACTCATTATATAATTAGAAACTGATTTGGAGGATGTGAAAGCATCTTTGTCTTATTTTTTTTTCATGCAAAGTTGTGGCTCGAGTACCAAAAGGCGACTCTTTTTGTTCTAAAGTACATTAGAGGGGCGATGCGCAGCTCAGAAAACAGCCAAAGGCCTGATTTGATCTGGGGAAGTACAAACATTCAGCTGTTCATGCATGTTAATAATGTAAAGAGGAAGTAAGCCAGTTGGCAAGTATCAACCAGACGACCCATGTCTTCTTTCAATACCGCATCCTCAAGCAAAGCTGATGTGCTGAACAGTATCTAGATGTTGTAACAGACAGAGATGAGCGGAGCAGCTTTGAGTTTAAGAGCAGCAGCGAGTGGGTTTGTTGTCTTCCTTCTCACTGTGTCAGGTACCGTACAACTACAGCAATATGTTAAGTTATCTAGCACGATTATTATCATATCCAAACCTTGATGTAAAAATTGTATTTTAAAATATTTTTAAAAGTCAGGGCAAAATCTGTCTCCTCTCTGCTCAGTTGGTTGGTCCCATTCCAACAGTGTTCCAGCAGGTTCTCTGTGTGTGATATAAAGAAAACTGTGGTTTGTGTAGACTACAAACACATGGCAGCCATCTGAATACAGCACCATGTGTTAAAAAAAAAAGTTTAATGGTGGTATAATTGTGAAATCGTGTACTAAACATTTGTTGCATAATTATATCTTTATAAGGAAATGATAGTGAAAGTGGAGCACAAAATGTCCCAATATGAAGTAATACTTTGCATTTGTATTTTCAGAAAGTGCATCATAAGTTCATCTTGCTGGCTTTATTTGAAGGATAAAATATGAAGGTATCATGCTTCGTTAATCATTATTACAAGAGCTGGAATTCATCAGAATAAAAGA
>CAEMYA010000348.1:62874-86810 GCA_903131615.1 Diplodus sargus
AATTCATCAGGGTTGTCAGATTATCAGCCTGTCGCTTTAACTGCACACTGAAGACATGAATATCATTAATATCTCAGCAATTACGTTGATTAAAATTCTCCTTATATATTTAAGTTACATTCTTACGGTCGGTCGTGCATGAGATTCAGTTCATTCTCTTACATTCCTGATAGTTCATGAAGTATTTACATAAATGAATTCATGTTTTTTCATGCAATAACTGTACATGCTGGTATCAACATCTCATAATTTTACATTTGTATAAGATATTGCAAGCAGATAATGTGACTGTGTTGTGAGCTCAGTGTGTCCTTCTGCCACTCAAAAGACTTCATGTTACCAGCGTGATGTCAGTGAAGAGTTTCACATCCACATTCTGCATGTCCCTGCAGTTTCACACTCCTGACCTGATCACACACAGGAAACAAACCACACAGTATATTTTTACACACCTCACCATTATCACCAATAAGTCACACCCTGCTCCTTCTTTTCTACCAGTGAAAGTGCATCGAAGTTTCGATGTATTCCCGTTCCTTCACTGCTGCTTATTTTAAGGATGACATTTGGACTTTTTGCAGAACTTTTGCCACCATTTTTTTTGGTGACTAAAGTGAGAGTTTTGGTAGGAAGTCTGGACCTTTTGCAGCCGTCTGCCAGGTAACATAGGCGGATATCTGGACTTGTTTCCACCATTTTCTGGTAACAAAACTGTGTTTTTCAGTAACACATAGGCCACCTCTCAGATGACAATAGCAGGTATTTTTTTTCATGGTATTTCAAAAAAGGCTCAGCATTTTCCAACAATTTTTCCACAGCTAAAGCAGATATTTTTTAGAGACATGGCGAGATATTTTACAGTTGTCTTTCTAATAAGCAAAGTTTTGTCAAACAAGAGAATGTAACATTATGCAGCCATTTTTCTGGCCACAGGTGTTTTAACCACACCCTAAATTTTTTCTAAAATCAACCAAATGGTTTTAATTCCTAAACTTAACCAGACCTTTAACATACTGTCAATACATAAAAATCAACTGTAGAGATTCAACATAGTCATGGTTTGTAAAAATGTGCAGTGAAAGCATTTATTCTGACAATTAGGTGTTTGTGGTATGAGCCTGATTGTAGTTTCTGATGTTCTCTGTGTTACAGTGATACAGGGTCAGGATGGCTGGGGAGTGACTTACAGCTCTACTCAGATCTGTGCCTTAAAAGGATCAACAGTGGAAATAAGCTGCACATACACATATCCATCCAGAATAGATGGCGGTGATACTGAAGTTGAGGAGACATTCTGGTTTACTAAATTGCAGGGAAAAGTGCCTGTGGATCTGAGAACAGACTCTGGGTATGCAGGTCGAGTTGAGTACAGTGGTTCTGAGAAGAGCTGCACTCTGAGAATCACAGACCTGAGAGAGAGCGACTCAGCTGAGTACAAGTTCAGATTCATTACAGACCAAGAAGGTGGGAGTTATACTGGTTCACCTGGAGTCACTTTGAGGGTCACAGGTAACAATTCTTTTGGAAACAATTAAGGTTCACTCCAAAAATTCAACACTAGGAAACAAAGAGAATCACAGTGGGTCTAATATGATAATGTGTATGTTTACAGTTTACTCCAAAAATTATATTTCTCTCTTCACAAATCCAGGTTTCCAGGTGCAGAGGGACCACTCAAAATCATATAAAACACAACTTAACTGTCACAGCCGTTGTCATTTACCTCATCAAACTTCCTACATCTGGTACGAGAATGGACAGAAAATTAAGTCGGAAACATCTTTTACTTATTCAAAAACCATTTATTCTGTAGACAGTTATTCCTGTGCTGTTGAAGGACATGAGGATGTCCCGGCTCCTCCAGTGTGTGAGTTTACTTTACCTTTTTTTCATGACCATGATGCTGTTTTAAACTTTTTTTGCCATGACTTCTTTTTTAAATGGGTGACCCCATCTACTGCAGTAAAGTTATGGTGATTATAGGTAAATAGTAATTAAAATGTTTCATTTTCAGGTGGCTACGGTCAATCTTGCACCCGAGTGACTTACACCAACAGAAGGATCTGTGCCTTCAAAGGCTCATCGGTGGACATTTCTTGCACTTACAGAAGTTATGGAAATATCAAATCTAAATTCTGGTTCAGTGCTGAACATTCTCATCAGTGGCAGAGTCCTTCACGTCCTGAGGACCTTAGTGAAGACTCCCAGTTTGCAGGTCGTGTTCAGGTCCTTGACACAGAGAGAGGACGCTCCACTCTGAGAATCACTGACCTGACCGAGAGTGATTCAGCTCAGTATCACTTCAAATTCACAACAAGAGGCTTTGAATGGAGGAGTAGATTACCTGGTACAACTCTGACTGTCACAGGTACTGATGAACACACACTGATCATGTAATCATTGTATTAATATACATATTCATCATGTGATTGTGCTTTCTTATTGAAATGTAGCTCTGATACAGGCATGGTGAGAAAACAGTTAAGTTAAACACACAGGAAAGTATTAAACAACATATTAAAATAAAGATATTGTCTACAGTTATACTTTTGTAAGAGTGAGAGTCACCAATAAGTTCAGTACTTAAGTAAAAGTCTTAAAGGTGCAATATGTAAGACTTCCAGCACCTCTTCCCATCAGTGTTCCCCGCTGGGTCCTCCTAACATAGATCTGACAACCTCCTCCTCCTGGCTGTCTGTCCTGTGCTAGTTTAATAAACAACACCAAAACACTTTCCTGGTGCTCCAAGCACAAAAGCTAACTTGCTAATGGCAGCTACATTTAGCAGCAGTCAGGAGTTATTATGGTGAAATGTGCCCCACTTTTTGTTCGTGACTGGACAGGTGGCCAATTCTTACATATTGTACCTTTAATGTATCTGATATTAATTGCACTAATATATCGAAGGTAATTTTCTGGCAACTCTGCGTGTGATTGACTGTTGAATATCCTGTTCTTTGTCTACAGCTCCAGATTTAAAAGTGCAGGTGATCTTGTCTCCTGCTGGTCCACAACTGATTTGTTTCAGCAGCTGTCTCACTGATCGCTCTCCCTTCATTTGGTACCAGAACAATGACAAAATGCCAGAGGAAACGTCTCCTTCTTATGCTGGATATGTTGATCCTGAAGACAGTTACTCCTGTGGCTATGAGGGTCACCGCTCTGTTCCAGTCTGTGAGTTTAACCCATTGTGTCACTGTGTGTGGTAGAAAACACTCACTGAATAAAATATTGTTGTATGTTCATATTATCTCCTCCAGATGCTCCAAAGCTTCCCTTTGTGTTGATCAGTCCGACGGGCGACATTATGAGGGGAAGTTCAGTGACTCTGACCTGTAGCAGTGATGCTAACCCAGCAGCTAATTACACCTGGTACAAGAAGAATGGAGATCCAGACCTTCATCCTCTCAGTAAAGAACGACAGCTTGTCTTCAGCTTCATCCAGTCCTCTGACTCTGGAGAGTATTACTGCACAGCTGACAACAAGCTGGGGAGGAAATCTAAATCTGTCTTTGTCGATGTGAAATGTGAGTAAAAACAACTTATTTTATAGTTGACTGTTTGTTGATAGGTTGAATTTCAAACTAAATAAAGGATATGTGTATTGCGCTGGTGTTGACTTCACGGCAGCAGGATTTATTCTTCCTGTTTACATGTAAATCAGAACTTCAGGTATCAACATTTCTACAGGATTATTTAAGCTAATGGCCTGAGCTTCAGTCCCACTATTATATCAGGTGGCCATTTTACAGCATGGAGTTATATAACAACACTTATTACTAAATGAACAACTCAATTACGCCATTTGGACTCCTTAAACAAATCCACCTCAAAACAACAATGAGACATCCTCTCATGTTCGTAAAAAATACTAAGTGAATTTGCTTTTACCATGTAATTTTTAACCAACAAAGTTACTCCAATATTATGAAATTACCTTTTTACTCTATAGGCTATATAATATACTTTTTGTCCATGTTCTCTTTAACCAATAATGAATCGAACATTATCCTGAATCATTACACAACATTACACCATTTCCAGAAAACATCTTTCCTCACAAAGTTGAAATACAATAAATATATTCTTAATACATTCACTCGATCAATGGCATGGCACTATGACTTCACAATAGCATTTCCTGGTTTTGGCAATAACACACAAATATATCCATTTGGCTACATATATAAACCAGAAAACCACATATTGTGAGAACATTCATTAATAAGGTGCAGAATACTTTCAGTGCATGCACAGGTATCTTCTTGTTGTTCTGGGTCAACATTCTTTACACACTATGATGCAGGTCCGCTTAGCATTAGCCAGCTAGCATACCAGCCGTCTCTCAGTTCACATCAAACTCTCTTTATAACTTTTTACTTTGGCTCGTATGTACACAACTAATCCTTGAGTCACACGTCAAACTCTTAATACCTGATTAAATGCATATTTACTGACCTGTGGTAAGAATAAACGAGATCTGGTGTTAACTTCATGGCAGCAGCATTTATTCTTCCTGTTTACATGTAAATCCTATTCTACCACTTGCACGGTGCGCCACCGAGCTGCCCGGACGTGCCATAGCAGTGTAGTAGTGTGAGTGCAAGTGAATGATGAAGTGAATGAAAATAAATGAAAAATGATGAATAAGATAAAAATTATAGTAAGGGTATCTCTTTTTCTCTCTCTTTTCTTTTCTCTTCTATCTACTTTCTCCTACGGTTTCTACTCTTCCCTATTGTTTCCAACTGTTTCCAACCCTCGCAAGCGCAACTTGATGTTGATGCAGCAGTTTTAATCATTACTGGCGTTTATTTGCTTCACTGTTCACACAAAACCTAAAACCCAAACCTCACAAAATTCCCTCTGATGTTGAAATGCTGCAATACTCCTCAATTCATAAAGATCTCTGTTAACATTTCTCCTCCAGATGCTCCAAAGCTTCCCTCTGTGTCAGTGAGTCCCTCTGCTGAGATAGTGGAGGGCAGTTCAGTGACTCTGACCTGTAGCAGTGATGCTAACCCAGCAGCTAATTACACCTGGTACAAGGAGAACCAAGAAGTGCTTCAAGGACCAGAAGGCATATTTCCCTTCTCCTCCATCAGCTCTGAGGACAGAGGGAACTACTCCTGCAAGTCTGAGAATCAGTTTGGAGAGATCAACTCTTCATTTGTCTCTATAGATGTCCAGTGTGAGTAAAAAAACAACACCTTCATTTTAGCAGTGTATAACAAACTAAATGAAAGCCTTGGTTTGTGAAAAGGACTCAATACTTTAATAGTTGTATCAGCTGCAGCTGTAGAAAGATTTCACTTACATTTTTAGACGCCTTTTTGTTCCTGTAATTGAATGTTTGAGCTTCACTGTGTTCATCGAAGAAAGTTGAACATTTTCTTCATGCTCAATGAAAATCTGATTCTATGAGGCGAGGCTTTGATGAATGACGTCACCAGTTTGGAAGCCAATCCTGGTTGTGTCTGATATGGAAACTTGAAGCCTCCAGTGCACAGTGACACTGAGAATGGACTTTACAGTGAACCTGGAACTTGTGAAATAAAACATATTTGCATATCCATATTTTCTGGAATTAATAGGTTCCTTTAAAATGGATTTTAATGTGGTAATTATACTTTTTTTCTGCAAAGAAACATGTCAGAAACATATCAGAGAATATCTTGTGTGGATGGCATCTTTAATCAGTTTGTACCCACTTTTCACCAGATGCTCCAAGACTTCCCTCTGTGTCAGTGAGTCCCTCTGCTGAGATAGTGGAGGGCAGTTCAGTGACTCTGACCTGTAGCAGTGATGCTAACCCAGCAGCTAATTACACCTGGTACAAGGAGAATGAAGACTCACGAAAAGCATCAGGACAGATCTTCACCATCACTGACTTCAGAGCTGAACACAGTGGGAATTATTACTGTGAAGCCCAGAACAGAAGAGGACGTCATAACTCCACCTTACAGCTGATTGTTGTTGCAGGTGAGTTACCTACATTCATCCTTTTGCCACAGATTTTATTTGGATTTGGCAGCACAAGTTCCTCTAACCATATACAGGTATGTAAAACATGGCAAATGCAGCCGTTTCATGGCACAAGAAGTCATTGAATGGTTTGATGGGTTTGAAAAATGGATAATGGGACACCTAAGAAAGATTTTTGTCCTAACCAACTGTCAGTACGTCCTCCTGTTATCCAGGTGCTGGGAAATCAGCAGCTATAGGAACGATCACTGCCATCCTCTTGCTTATCGTACCTCTTGCTGTCTTCATATGGATTAGGTGAGCAATAGCGTGTCACTATGATTATGTTTACAAATGCATCTAAGATGTTGTCACCTGGTCTCTGACTCTATTAGCTATTTCATTCATTTTTTTCGTCATCCTATACAGAAGAAAAACATCCTTCACACAGCAGTCGAATGTTGGGAAGAGACCGGACAACGAAGGACAGGTAAGAAAGGAATATTTTCTGAAAAGTGCTTTCTTTATCTTTTTTTCTTTTTTCCCTTGTGACATAGATCATTGGATCTCCATGGGACTAATCTGGTTGAATAGGGTTAATAAATAAAATAAAATAATAAGTTTCATGTTTAATTTGCCAACTTTTGTCACAGATCATCTTCTCAGTGCTGGGTGTTATTTACCCCTCTTACACCGTTACCCAAACATAATGGTGGTGACTTGAATTTCATACAAGTCACTTAAAGCTTGGAAAACATTTTATACAGGGACTTTGTTCAAATGAAAACTGCTCTGTGGATTATCCT
Source organism: Diplodus sargus (assembly GCA_903131615.1). Taxonomy (NCBI): domain Eukaryota; kingdom Metazoa; phylum Chordata; class Actinopteri; order Spariformes; family Sparidae; genus Diplodus; species Diplodus sargus. The sequence continues at coordinate 69,645 of CAEMYA010000348.1, forward strand.
GAATAATGTGCACACTGTTTCACACTTCCACATCACAGTCACAATAACATTCAACTCCATTGCAGCTGCGGAAAAATCTCACAGCAAAAAATATCAGCAGAAAATCTGGAGTCTGTGTTTAAGTTACCAAATTGTATTCACGAATATAAAAGAAATGTGACGTGGAAGTAAAAACCATCAGGTGCTCTTTAACAGCAGGGCCAGTAGTCAAATAAAAGTTAAAAAAAAAAAACTGTGACTGTCGAGCTCACCTGTGATGTGTCTTTGTTGGCAGACGAACAAATAATCCAAAGCACTCTGATAAAAATAAAAGTCCAGTATTGATTAACTGATGGATACATCGAGCTGTTTCAGCTCTGAACAGCCTTCATCAGGGAATAACTTTATTTATATACTGTAACATAAATCACATATCACAATGCCTCAGGGAGCTCTACAATCTGCACACATGTGACTCAAGTCAGTAAATCCAAGTCTGCAGAAAGTCCCAGGTAACTTTTCTTGCGTAAGTCAAGTAAAGTCACAGGTTGTCTCAAGTCAAATTGAGTCAGTTCTGGTAAGTCAAGTCTCCTTTTCCCTGCAGGAGTCAGTCTTTATAAAGAGAAAAGTTTTACTACCTGTCAAATAATATTTACCAGCTGATCCTGTCAAGAAAGTATGACAAAGAACTTAATTAGTTTATTGATCGAGATTCAGGGAAAGTAAATGTACTCAAACAAAGCTTTTTTAATTTCTTCACCTTTGAGGAGTGAAATACTGACAGCCTGAAAACAAAAAAGTTCTGTTGAGTCAAGTTGCAAGTCATCAAAACTGTGACTGAAGTCGACTTGAGTCCGAATCACAGTGACTCAAATTCACATCTCTGATTGTTTCAACATGAAAGAAAATGGAAGAATTTTTTGAAACTCAGTATCACACATCATTACTTTGGATCCACTTCAGTGTTTCCTCTTCACCAGCTTCAAAATAGAAGGATTTATAGACCTCTGCTGGTGGCAGCAGGGATTGCACCTGCAAAAACACTTCATGCTCAGATTCAGGATCAAAGTAGAATTACGCAAAGACCATCAAGTATTGTGACCAGTAATTCACCAGGACCTGATGAAGAAACCACAGACAAATGAAGAACAATCTACTCGATCTCTGTTACAGTGCAATATAAATGTAGTTATGCTTGAATTCTGTTTGTCCCATCAGGTAAACCTGAGTGAAGTGTACGGCAACGTGTCAGGTGATGCACAGAGACAACCAGCAGAGCAGGATGGTGAACTTCACTACGCCAGCATCCGCCTCTCTGTGAACCAGGAAGAAGCTCTCTACTGCAACATCAGACCAGCTCGGCTTCACGGACAAACTGAGGAAGAGGAAGAGGAGGACGGTGTTGACTACACTATTGTCAAAACTGACAACACTGGTCGTGCCCCAGGGTGAGCCCCTCCTCTCATAGCAACGTTTGAATCACTGTAAGATCTGATTAAAAAGAAACGGCCAGTGTGAATGTTTTATTTTTCCTTAACAGAACAAGACTTCAAGAAGACGGGAAGGGTTTGTTTGTCTGAGCAGATAGAAGTGTGCTTTCCTCCTGACAGACACGTACAAGTACAACATCACCTGTCAAAAATAAAGACATGCTGGTTATATGAAGACTTATTTTTTCAGTCATTGTTTCTTAAAGGATTGGTTGACTGAAATAAAGAAAAAACAACAACAACTATATATTTTGTCACTTCTGGAATCGAGCCATTTTTCATTTGTCCTTCTGAATGACACAGACACACAGGAAGTATTTGTGATTTGGGTGAACGAATCCTTTAATGTAAAATATTCCTGAAAGTTTGAAGCAGCAGTATTAGTATTTTCAATGCCTTGTTTGTCTTCAGACTGTCGTCTCCACGTTAAGTTGTTGAAGTGTGTTAAAGATTCTTCCTACAACTCTGTATGACGACGTATGATGAAGAGGAATGATGAGCAGAAATTCCCATTTTAAGTTGTAATCATAAAAAGTCATAAATATAAGATACAAAGTTAAAATGATTAGATAAAAAGTTGAAACTATGAGATAAGGAGTCATAATTTTCAAATAAAAAGCCAAGAACATGAGATAAAAGTCACAATTATGAAGCAAAGACTGAAATTACGAGATAAAAATAATAATTTGGAAACATAATGTCAAAACTATGAGGGAAAAACTCATAATTACCATACAAAATCACTTTTTATAAGCTTTTTTTCTTTTTTTACTCTTTTTTCCTCACAATTTCTGCTTTTTTAGATCTAATTTTCATGAGTTACCATGCGAATAATGCTAGTTTTCATGATTTTATTTTCTTTAACTGACGACTCTGGGCTTTCCCAGGCTCCCTGAACTACTCAGTTAAGAGGTCAGAGGTCAAAGGTCAAAGAACGGTCACACAGCTCTGATGTGACGTATGCATAATAACAAATAAGACGTTGATTAACTGTCAGTTAGTGACGTACAGTTGCTGTTCAAGTCGCTGAAAGTTCAGATAACTACGAGTTAAAATGACTAGAAACAGTTTTAACATGAATGAAGATTAAAATACGGCTTCTGTTTTCACCTGTGGTAAGTTGTGATGACGTGAGCAAGATATTAACTGACATACCTCGAAAATGTATATATTCTAAATGCTAATGCTAGCTTACTGTCTTAGCAGAGAACCCAGCTGTATGCTAGCTGCCCGGTATCAAGAGGTGGAAAGTAGCTAGCATTGTTTTAACATTAATTAACTTATTAAATACTTAATTGTGTCTTATTCTGCTTTAACGTCAGTTGACTATGTCTTCAAATACTGCTTCTACTTTACTACAATTCAGACAAACATATTTTTAGCTTTAGTTAAGTAACGTTAGATTTGATTCCTTTGAGATCTGATTTCTTCAGTATTGGTTTTCTGTCGGTACCAACCTGATTAGATTAAACGTGTATCAATAATGCATCAATACTGAGAGACTAAAATAGGTTTAATACAAACTATTTACGGGATCCATTATGCATTATGAAGACATGACAATAAGTAGAGAGCATGTTGTTGATAATACTATTACTTAAATAATCTGAGGATCTTCTTCCAACACTGCAAAAGAAGAAGCTTAAGACCGGGACATTTTCCAGAGGAACAGGTGTTGAGCAAACCAGAGCTAAATCTACCAAGAAGCCAGACAGAAAACTCCAGAGTTGTTTCATGTCTGCTGGATGTGTAAGCAAGCAATTATTTTCTAACGTGAGCCATAATAACTAATAATTAGTTAAATTGTGATGTCACAGTTGTCTCTTGTTAGCTAGTTCTTATGTTACTCAGGAGTAAGACATGAACTAGCTTCTGACTCTGTGGTGGCTGATGAGAGTATGTGCTTGTGTAAAATTTGTTTTTTGGTGAGGCTAATAGCAGGCAAGTCTCAGAGTACTCACTTAACAAATAATATGCTTTTAATTTGAAACTGATATTCCAATTAAGTATTTGCCAATTAAGAAACACATGGAGGGGATTGAAGAATGTAGTTTGCTGATGTAGTTGTAGTTTCTACTTCTGCTGCTAGATGGCAGTGAAGAGCCACATTTGACTTGAAGATAGATTCAAGATTCAAGATGTTTTATTGTCATATACACAGTTTTACACCAGGCAATGAAATTCTTAATTTGCGAGTTTCCCGACACACATAATATAAAAACGCAAAAATAGAAAATATATAAATGACAGGCATGTTTGCATGTGCAAGTTCGCATTCAGCAGAAGGCACTGAAAGATATTGAGATATATAGAATATATACATTGGATTTTGAATATTTACATAGTGCAAATATAGTTCACAGTATTGAGTATAGTGCAAGTATACAGAGTTGTCATGAGACAGAGTCATTCAGCAGCCAATCAATCACAGGATCTTAAATATGTAATCATAAGCTCTTTCTGCACAAACAAAGGATAATTAATGGCGGTAACTTCACCCATTGGTTATTTTTAATTTGGAGTCCAAGTGTTTTGGGCTCTGGTAAAGTTATAAGATATGAAGCTAGTCCACTCCTCTGTGAGCAGAAGCCATACGAGTCATTCTGAAACTTTTAAGTTGTCGGACACACCCTGGTGTCGGCCTCTTCAGTGAGGCTAAGAAGTATGATAGACCGTAAACTGCAGCCCACCCTCATCATGCATATTAATAATGTGAAAAGGAAGGAAGTCAGGCTTGTCTTCACAGCTTGATCTCATTCTCATGCTCACTCTGATGAGCACAGAGGGACGTTGCCTTTCAAGAACACATCCTTCTCCACTGAAAGTTTATTGAGGTGTGCCATATTTGTTGCGTACATGATTTATCTGCTGATGAGCTTTAACATCTCTGAAGCCTTAATGAAAGATAAGAGAAGCAGCAAGAAGTTTACCTGCGGCAGCAAGTGGATTACCCTCTCCCTTCTCTCTGTACCAAGGTAGGTTATATCTTCATTTACACTGTAAAGCATTTATCACTCTTATTCAGGGAAACATAAAGTGGATTTGTATCAACACATACAGTGTAAAATTACACTGTATATTCACAGTTTCTGTGAATGTGATGTTTGATGTGATCACCTGATGTGGTGATGTGAGTAAAAATCACCTGTTTCCTTAAATTGCATGCTTCCACACTGTGACTTTTTTTTGTCTTATGTTTCCACGTTTAATCTAACAGTCTTGGAACCTTGAAAATGTGTATTAAATTGTTGCGTATCCTTAAAGTTACGTTAGTTAGTTATGGTGAATTTAAAGCTAGAATAATGTTAGCGGTTCATCTGAAGAATTCAGGTGAAAATGCCTATCTAATTTTTGAGAAAAGCTATTCTTAAAGAACTCTTAATAGAAATAAAAACCCTCCGCCTCACGGTGTGACTTGCTGAACTAAGTGTGATATTTCCATGCACTCTATCGTTCACAGTATTGTCAGCTTTTGTTATCTGTATATCACATTGCTGCTATAAATAGTTGGGTGTGAACAGAGGAAACTATGAATAGCACATTGACCCTTTATCTTGTACAGTGCTCTGCAAAACTGCATTAAGATTAAAAGATATAATTCATAGTTATTGCTTCTTTGCACTAGGTTTAAAACGGAGCAACTGGGGGGAGATTTACCAGTTAGCCTGGAGCCATTTTGTCTGCCACAGGCAACATCTTCATGTGAGGACGTATTGATTAATCAATATTCAGTCAACATCCGTGTATATATTTGCATGAGTGATTTTTGAAGGTTTACTCTGAATTTACAGGTCTGTTCTTCCTCACACATCCAGCTCCTCAGGTGCAGGTGAGCAGATCAACAGTCTATCAGAGCTCAAGTGTCACGGTAGATTTTGTCCCTCTGACCCTGGTTTGAGAATAGACAGAAAAAAAGGCAGAAACATCTTGCAAACACTGCTTTTATTCTGAAGGCATCTATTCCTGTGTGGTGTGGGAATATACCAGTCTTCCACTAACAAACTGCCACCTGGACGAGACTGTAACTCATTGCACCACAAATTGTTGCCCATCTTGACATGGGGCGCTGTCCCCCTTTAACATGGCAGCTACTGGTTGAAGACATTTCTTTTATTTGCAACTTGAAAGGAAGTAGAGCACCAGGGGTCGACTGATGTGGCTTTTTCAGGGCTGCAAAGAGTCTCAAGGAGACTGAAAACTAATATTTGGGACCTATATTTATTTGTATTAAAAATTAAACTCTTTCTGTCAAAATTTCCGTCTTGGAATGAGCCAATTAGTACAATTTACACAAGCTCTGTTCCTCAGTAAAATTTTGAGTCACTTAAGTATTTTAATTTTCTTTTTTTCTGGCATAGACACCTTTATTAAGCAGTAGACTGATAGGGGTTTCACACTGGCACGGTTCTGGTTATGGCACTGGTTTGGTTCTGGAGTCTCAGAACCTTGGTGCTGTCAGGCGAACCAGCCCGCTTTCACACCAGTTTAAGTGAAAACAAAGTGGGAGGACGTCATTCCGCATCACACAGGCGGAAGTTAACACAGCAACGGCAAAATGGCAGGTCGCGTGGATTATTTACGAGTGTTTGTTTTGTTACTGCAGCTATTTGCTCAGTTTTTTAAGTTTATTGATTATTTGGTCTGGCGTTTGGGTGAACCCAGCCTTCGCCATCTCTTCTTTGTTGTATAGTTTGCTCTTTCTTGTGGAGGTCTCTAGTTTCTCCTGGAATTCAGGTAATGCCCAAATCGCCACCAAACACTTTGTTTCTTCTGCCAACCACTGAACATTTTTCTACTCCATCGTCTTCTCTGCGTTTCCTTCTCTTCCTGCTTTCTTTCCTTCTCGTTCCTGCTCGATACGCCCACTGATGATGTCATGGTTCCCAAGGAAAAACCAACTATTTTTAGGTTCCGAACCAATTATTTGTTCAGTCTGAACGCACCGGCCGGTTCAAAGTTGCGTTCGTGAACCAGAACCGTGCCAGAGCCCTGCCAGTTTGAAACCCCTATGAGAGGAAATACGGGAAAGAGAGGGGGATGTGACATGCAGCAAATGACCTACGTCCGGAATCGAACCGGGGTCGGCTGCGTATACTCAACCACTCAACCACCTGCGCGCCATTTTTAGCTTATCTTATCAGCAATCTGACAAAAAACAGGTACCAGCAGACAAAAACACTGTTTCCTTTACAAGAGTAAATGCAGTCGTTACCTCTACCCCTGTTAGAAACCTACAGAACGAGTCTCTCACTCTTGAATAATCAGCATTAAGAGGTTCATATACAGTTTACAAAACAATAAAATGACTAGTTAAGTCAGACAGTTACTGACTACATGCACATTAAAAAGTCTAGTTTAACAGCGTCACATCTGTCTGCTGCCTACTGTGCTGACCACAGAGGGACATTATCTTTAAAGAGGAAATGTTTCTCTGGTGTAAGCAGAATTATTTATTGATATATTTAGTGTGATGATTCATGTGATATGATTGATATATATCATACATTGACCTGCTGATGTGCTTAAATTTCTCAGGTGTCACACTGTGATGAGAGGAGCAGCTATGAGTTTAAAAGTGACAGTGAGTGGATTCTTTATCCTCCTTCTCTCTGTTCCAGGTAATGTATGTCTATATTTACATTGTTGGGCATTTTGTTACTCAGAGCAAGTTAAAAGCTATTTTTTAGAATTATATAAAAGTAAATGATTACCTAAATACTATTTTTCTTGTTTGTTTCTTGATGGTTTGTGCGATATAATGCCAAATGTTGCAGATCGTTAAAACACATTCACTCCTGTTTTCTGTTTCCATTTTTGTGTAGTTAATGTTAAAGAATAAGAGTAGTGCTGTGTCAGTGATCTATACTTGGAGCTGTTAGTGTTTCATCTGGCGCCTGTACACTAAAGCAGGATGTGTTGTTAGCAATGCCATGTCAGTGTTAACTCTGTGTTACGAAGCAGGTTCATGTCTTCTTTCCTCTGTTATGTATCTGATTGTAGTTTCTGGTGTTCTTTGTGTTACAGTGATACAGGGTCAGAAGGACTGGGGAGTGACTTACAGCTCTACTGAAATCTGTGCCGTTAAAGGATCAACAGTGGACATTAGCTGCACCTGCACATACCCATCCAACATAAGTGGCCGTAATACAACAGTAAATGAAACATTATGGTTTATCAAAGGGCCAAATGACAACCCGCAGAATCTGTCAACAGATCCAAACTACTCAGGTCGTGTTAAGAACAGTTGTTCTGAGAAGAGCTGCACTCTGAGAATCACAGACCTGAGAGAGAGCGACTCAGCCAAGTACAAGTTCAGGTTCATTACAAACCAACCAGATGGGAGATATACTGGTTTACCTGGAGTCACTTTGAGGGTCACAGGTAACATTTTCATCAGAATATTGACTCCAAATGTTCAATTTTTTGGTAACACTATCTTTGTGTATCTGTTTGCATGCATGCAATTGATGATCTTGACTTGTCCAGACTTCCAGGTGCAGGTGGAAGGATCATCAGCGGCTAAGTGTCAGACCACTTGTGATTTACCTGGTCAATCTTTATATATCTGGTACAACAATGGACAGAAAATGGATGAAGAAACATCTTCTCATCCAGTCTCTGTTAGTGATAATGTCAGCTATTCCTGTGCTTTTAGACGACAAAAGGATTCCTCTCCTCCAGTGTGTGAGTTTACTTCGCAGTGTCACTAATAAAAAGCTGAACTGACAAGACATTGTACTATATGTCAAAATTAGGGAAGGCATCTCTGAATACCTTAACGTGTTTGTGCATGTCCCTTGTGCTAGTCAGGCACAGACACCTTTTCATACTTGCGTTAATTTATATTCATATATCCCCCCCTCCAGATATACCAAAGGTTCCCTCTGTGTCAGTGTGTCCCAGTGGTGAGATAGTGAATGGCAGTTCAGTCACTCTGAGCTGTAGCAGTGATGCTAACCCAGCAGCTACTTATACCTGGTACAAGGAGAATCAACACCACCAATCTCTCAGCCGAGAACCACAGCTTGTCTTCAGACCCATCCAGTTACTTGACTCTGGAGAATATTACTGTAAGGTTGAGAACAAGCTTGGGAGTAGAACATCTGAACCCATTTCTGTCAACGTGAAATGTGAGTGAAACAGCAGATTATTAAGAGCAACATTCGGCTGAGGCATTCTATGCCCTTTTTGCTGATCATACCTGCTTTCTACTGCAGCTTTACTCTGTGTTATTTTGTTTAGGGATTTCAAATCATCAGTTCATGTTACTAAATGTTTGCCATCGCATCAAAGCTGCCCTATGTGTAAGCAAGTCCCTCTCGTGAGAAAGTGAAAGGGGTCCAGTGACTTTGACCTCTAGCTGGTCAATCAAAAATCTTCCTCACTCCAAAATTAACCTGTAGATAGTTGACATGTCACTGCAGATGCAGTCTGGTTGAATCTGCAGTGTGGTCAAATAATAGTAAATGAGACTATTACTTAAAGGACATGAGCATTTCCTCTTTTGTTCATTGTGTGTTTATTTCACTGTGCTGCAAATGTCCAGCTTTTACTCTGGGTAACTTTAACACCATAGCACTCAGGAAATGAAATATAAACTTAAGCTGCAATACATTAGAATGCTACTGTAGGAACATCAGTCATGTCAAGTCAATGTGTAAATGATTGGAATGTATAATGTGAGTTGGCAAAAATCGAAAATCTGAGCCCACAAGTCACAGAAGGAGGCCTGGGAGGAAATACAGATATTCAGATATGCGGTTAATTTATATTTCAGTGTTCCCCCCCCCCCTCTACCAAATCAACATCCTTTTTTTTTTACCCTTTTTTTTACCGCAACAAAGGCTACGGTTCACGTCATAATAACTTCTGTATCTAAACACCTATTCAAACTTCTTGTCTTTGTTTGATAGCCTACTTCAAGAGACTTTGGTTAAGTAACCATGGACAGCTCCTACACAGGATCGTTCTGCTGTGTCGTCATCGCCGCCGTCACCCCCCGACACAGGGCCCCGCACATTACGGCGCAGATGTCCTGAATGATAATCAGTGCTGATTATTTATAAGCCCAGCGGACTGAGACACTCAGTTTTATTTCTTTTCCACGAGCACTCGAGCACGACGTCCGACAGGAGAATCAAACCCGCTAATTTTAAAAACACACCGGCAACAGCGACCACTGATCTGTAGACTTCTGAGACTGTTGTTATTCTGTCACCTGTTTTAAAACACACTGTGGTCCGTCATCGAGGTGCAGACGAGGTGCAAAGAGTAGATACTGAGCAAGATAGTTATCTGTTATTTACCTTACTCAAGAGTATCCGACCCAGTGCAGGACTCTGCTGTGAAGGTGGAGACGTGCGGTGGTGGTGTATTTGCGACAATTAAAAAAAATAATAATAAAATAAAAAAAAAGAGAAATTTGAAGGAGCAGCGCCTAGTATTTAGGAATGGTGGGCCGCCACTCCTAAATGAATGTAGAGGGAACACTGTGTTTGTTTATTTATGTATGAATCCTAAGTTACTTTAAAGCTTCCCTCTGTGTCACAAATTAAATCTTACAATTTCATACCTAAACGTAATAAGACAGTGATTTTAATGTGTGTTGCCAAAGGGCTAATTAAACTGTACGTACTTTATTGAACCTTTAAATGTGTAATTCTTCTCAAAACACTTCATCCACATCTCAGAATTAGATGTAAAATGTGTTCATGTTTTCTCCTCCAGATGCTCCCAAGCTTCCCTCTGTGTCGTTGAGCCCCTCTGGTGAAATAATGGAGGGCAGTTCAGTGACTCTGACCTGCAGCGGTGATGCTAACCCAGCAGCTAATTACACCTGGTACAAGGAGAATCTGCTTCTAACATCAGGGGGAAGTTACCATTTCCCTTTCATCAGCCCAGATAATAGAGGGCATTATCATTGCAAGTCTGAGAATAAATATGGACAGATCAACTCTTCATCCCTTTTCATCAATGTCCAGTGTAAGTACAAAACATTTATATATGAGGCATATGTTCATACATTTAATAAAGTGGTTAGTAAGTTTTTATATATTTTTTAAATTTACTGACTGTAAGTGTTGAGATGAATTAGTATGCTGGAGGAGTTATGATTGGTTCTTTAAGATCTTGCATTTAATCTGTTATTCTATACCTCTTTTAAATATGTAGTTCTTCTGTGAATCCTTAATCTGCATCTTAAAATTAAATGTAAAATGTGCTCATGTTTTTCTCCTCCAGATGCACCAAAGCTTCCCTCTGTGTCAGTGAGCCCCTCTGGTGAAATAATGGAGGGCAGTTCAGTGACTCTGACCTGTAGCAGTGATGCTAACCCAGCAGCTAATTACACCTGGTACAAGGAGAAACAAGAAGTGCTTCAAGGACCAGGGGAAAAGATCAATTTCTCCTCCATCAGCTCCAAGGATAGTGGGATCTATCACTGCATGTCTGAGAATAAATATGGACTGATCAACTCTTCATCTCTCATCATAGATGTCCAGTGTGAGTACAGAACATTTGCATATGCAGCATATGTTAGTTCAAGGGTTAAGTAAGATAACATATTGTTTTTAAATGTACTCACCACAAGAGTTGAGGTCAGTTTCTTGACAGAGTAATTCTTTGGTCTTTATTATAATGGAAAAAGAATTACATGCCACACGGTTTGTAATAGTAGTTGTATATAGTTTGTGTCTGTAGACAAAGAGAGTATCTGTCATGCATAACAGTATTAAATCATGGATTTTCCATACTCTGGACATACTGTTGATACTTTACCAAACAGAAGCGCTTAAATATTGTGTATTCTAACATCAAATGCTGTTCTATCCATACTATTCCTAAGATGCTCCAAGACTTCCCTCTGTGTCAGTGAGCCCCTCTGGTGAAATAATGGAGGGCAGTTCAGTGAATCTGACCTGCAGCAGTGATTCTAACCCAGCTGCTAATTATTCCTGGTACAAGGACAACCAAACACTGATTCAAGGACCAGGGCAAAAGGTCAATTTCTCCTCCATCAGCTCCAAAGATAGTGGGATCTATCACTGTATGTCTGAGAATCAATATGGATTGATCAACTCTTCATCTCTCATCATAGATGTCCAGTGTGAGTACAAAACATTTGCATATGCAACATATGTTAGTAAACGTGTTAAGTAAGATAACATATTGTTTTTAAATGTACTCACCACAAGAGGTGAGGTCAGTTTCTTGACAGAGTAATTCTTTGGTTTTTACAATAATGGAAAAAAAATTGCATGCCAAACATGTTTTGTAATAGTAGTTGTATATAGTTTGTGTCCGTAGACAAAGAGAACATCTTTCATGCATAACAGTATTAAATCATACATTTTTTTCCATACTCTAGACATATACTGTAAATACTTTCCCAAACAGAAGCGCTGACATATTGTGTATTCTAACATCAAATCCCGTTCTATCCATACTATTCCTAAGATGCTCCCAAGCTTCCCTCTGTGTCAGTGAGCCCCTCTGGTGAAATAATGGAGGGCAGTTCAGTGAATCTGACCTGTAGCAGTGATGCTAACCCAGCAGCTAATTACACCTGGTACAAGGAGAACCAAACACTGATTCAGGGACCAGGGGAAAAGGTCAATTTCTCCTCCATCAGCTCCAAAGATAGTGGGATCTATCACTGCATGTCTGAGAATAAATATGGACTGATCAACTCTTCATCTCTCATCATAGATGTCCAGTGTGAGTACAGAACATTTGCATATGAGGCAAATGTTAGTACAAGTGTTAAGTAAGACTAGATATTGTTTTTAAATGTACTCACCATAAGAGTTGACGTCAGTTTCTTGATAGAGTAATTCTTCGGTCTTTACAATAATGGAAAAAAAATGAAATGTCACACACGTTTTGTAATAGTAGTTGTATATAGTTTGTGTCTGTAGACAAAGAGAGCATCTGTCATGCATAACAGTATTAAATCATATTTTTTTCTCCATACTCTAGACATATACTGTAGATACTTTACCAAACAGAAGTGCTTACATATTGTGTATTCTAACATCAAATGCCTTTCTATCCATACTATTCCTAAGATGCTCCCAAGCTTCCCTCTGTGTCAGTGAGCCCCTCTGCTGAGATAGTGGAGGGCAGCTCAGTGACTCTGACCTGTAGCAGTGATGCTAACCCAGCTGCTAATTACACCTGGTACAAGGAGAACCTGCTTCAGACACCAGGGGGAAGTTACCATTTCCCTTCCATCAGCCCAGATAATAGAGGGCATTATCACTGCAAGTCTGAGAATAAATATGGACGGATCAACTCTTCATCCCTCTTCATCAATGTCCAGTGTAAGTACAAAACATTTGCAAGTGGTTAGTAAGTTTAGATATTGTTTGTATGTTGAAGGAGTTATCATAGGGCCTCAACAATATCTGAAAAATGTGAAATTTTTTGCAAAATTTGTAATAATAGACATCTGTAGTTTGCATCTGTAGATGGCGAGAGACTCAGTGATGGATAATGATTGGAGACTGAATCATATTTATGTTGTAAAAAGCAATCACTCTTGTAGATGGCCAGTGTGTAAGACTTGTAACAGCCCTTGTATGAAGTATCAAGAAAGAGTCTGGAAAACAGCAACAGAAAGACTTTACCAATTTGTCTAATTAAAATTTTTCTACCAACAAAAACTGAGAACTGTCATTAGAATAATAATGAAATATTATAATAATTTAGAATTTATAGTCAGACAGTTTGTAATCCCATGGAACAGATTGATTGTTTTTATAATTACCAAACAGGAGCCCTTACTTTGTGTATGTTAATATTTAATCCAATGTCTCTCTATTCATACTCTCCAAGATGCTCCAAAGCCTCCCACTGTGTTGGTGAGTCCCTCTGGTAAAATAATGGAGGGTGGTACAGTAAACTTGACTTGTAGCAGTGATGCTAACCCAGCAGCTGATTACACCTGGTACAAGGAGAATGAAGACTCACCAAAAGCTTCAGGACAGATCTTCACCATCACTGACATCAGATTTGAGCACAGTGGGAATTACTATTGTAAAGCCCAGAACAGAAGAGGAGATTATAACACCACCTTAGATCTGAATGTTGTGGCTGGTAAGTTATCATCAGGAGTCACACCGCACCATCTAGGTCACATTTTGTGAAAAGTCTAGTTTTAGCAACATGATGTATGCAGAATTTACTGAAACTTTTGTACAGATTCAGTGGTGTGCAGATAAACATAGCTGTCCCCTCAATGATGTAAATCAATAGTTTATCATAACTGACGACATGCTCCATTTTTCTCTTAGGCTGGCCACAGTTATTACATTTTTATGACCAAAGAATATTATTATTAAAAATTACTATTTTATTTGTCACACTCTAATTAGTCATCAGTCTTTATGTTTGATCTCTGTTTTCTAGGAGCATGGAGATCAATAGTTGCTGCCACAGTTCCTGCCATCTGCCTCATAATCCTACTCACCTCTGTCTTTCTGTGGATCATGTGAGCCGTTTTGTTTCACCAATGCTTGATTATAAAGTAGTTCCTTTTAGCAGTGAGTGTAGCATTTCAGTTTAACTTTTATTGTGAATTACCCTGACCAGAAAGAAGAGAGCTTCCAAGCAAACTTCTGAGGCTGGAGACAGACCAGACGACAGGGAGCAGGTGAAGTAGTAGAGTCAAAGTACTCTTATTATATATTGGTTAAATGATCCCACATAAGGTCGCAAGTCCAAACAGAAGAGGTAGAGAATGAATGGGTTGACCGGAATGATGCAGGAGAAAGATGCAGGTAGGTACCAGTTTGGGTTTAGATTCAGTTGGCCGAATCCAAAGGTACGACACAGCATTGAAAATCTGGCCCAAAGCAGGTGGAGATGGACTGGTACACTGGATGGTGCTGGACAGCATACCGTGGGGGTTAAGTGTGGAATAAGAAACATGTATGCAGGTGGACATGGGTCAGGTGATTCAGACCAGTAGGAAAGTCATGGCTGCTGGTGAATGGATGGAGAAGCCAAGTTTGGAGAGTTCCTAAGGAATTCATGGGCCTGGTGGAAGTGGATCATTCAACACTCCTTTAAAGAGAAATTAGGCCATTTATAAACTGCATAATCTGCTGTTAGTGACCGGGAAATATACAACAACAAAATAGTTTCCCACATAAGCCTCTGATTGTCTTTTTTTGTGGCTTGGAGTAAAACCTCAATCCTGCCCACATAATTCATCCCATTTGTCCGTTGTCCACAGATACAGCCAGCAGAGCAACGGGCTGAAATTCAGTATGCCACTGTCTACTTCTTAAATAAACAAACAGATCCCATCTACTCCAACGTCAGACCAGCTAATCCCCGAAGATGCAAGGATAAAAATGATGAGGAAGAAATGGTCGAATATGCTGGTGTGACATTTAACAGTGCCAGTAGAAGCTGGAGGTAAGCAGAAACAATCAAGCAAAAACATTATCTATTCAGCGCAAATTTAAGTTGGAAACAATTTATGATGATTTTATTCTAATAATTTTGTCACTGTGTTCATCGCTTCTTTTAATTTATTTTCCTCCCAGAACCAGAGGTCCGGAAACTACAGATGAGCCGGCTGCAGTGTACAGCAAAATCAACAGATTCCACAAAAAACATGGACAAAGGAATCTGTAGTCTACTCTGTTGATGAAGGTTCTCAGTCACCCCGGTCATGTTGATGCCAAGTGCTTAGAATGCACTTGGAACTTAGAATTTGATCTTCTCCAAACTGGAGCACCTGCATGGACTGACTGACTGCCTATCCACAGACACAGTTGTTTTACTAGAACCTTACTAGAACTAGGATTTGAAACCTATGTCTCTGTGGTGCATTTCAGTTTTGGTGAGCATAGTTTTCTGTACAATATACCACCTCTTCACACCCTTGTTGTTTGATATAATTCAGCAATTCAGTCTAGTTTAGAAAATGTATGATGTGTATATTCCCCTGTGAACAGTATGACATATGAGTTGTTCTAATGGATTTTCCGAAAATCTTGATGCCTCAAGCAGGAGAACAAAATAATATGAACGTTGTTTCCAGAGAAAGAGACCCTGAAGCTAGAGAGCTACTTAGAGTGATCACCTCCTATTCCTTTTCTATATCAAAGCTGTGAACTCTGAGTTAAAATCCGTACTCTACCTGGATGGGCTGGAAAACCCTGGATATTGAAGCCATTGTGTCACTTGATTTCAAACAGTGGAAGAAACAGGAAACTGCAGATGTTTGGACAGCACAATAGATATACCAAGGCTCTGCCAATGTCGGGACAAATTGCTCCTTCAATGTAAGACATTCTCACTTTTTGTGTTTTGGCAGAGGTTTGGACACTGGCCAGAGTGACAGTGAAATACATAACTTTTTATTTAAAACAACAAAAAAACTCCACATAATCATGGACATTTAGGTGTTGATAAATAGACAATTATTTGAATTGAACTCCTATTCATCCTGGTGAAAGATTGCCTTTGCATGGACCTGTCAGTCACTGTCGAGGACGTTGCAGTATTGCCTTAGTCCACTGTGAAGAACCTGGGCAGGATCCTCAACAATAGACTATCCTGCACCCCTAACATCACAGCTCTCGCCCGATCCTGCACCTTTACCATCTACAACATCAGCAGGATCTGGTCTTTCCTCACAAAGGATGCAACGCAGCTCCTGGTCCTGGTCATCTCTTGCCTGGACTTCTCTGCAACTCGCCCTTGGCTGAACTTCCAGCCTCTGCGACTACAATGTTGCAGCACGCCTCGTTTTCAGCGTACCCAAATTCTCACATGTGACCCCCCCTCCTCCATGACTTCCACTAGCATCCTGTTGTGGTCCACACCCAATTCAAGATGATGGTAGTGGCCTTCAAGGCCATTAAAGGAACTGCACCCATCTGCCACAATTCATTGGTCAGACTGCACGCCCAAGCACGAGCCCCTTCACTGTACTCCATCAGCTGTCCGGCTGGTACCGCCATCGCTGAGAGCAAACAAAGGTCGCTCAGCGAAGTCGCAGCTGTTCTCTGTTCTGGCACCTCACTGGTTTAATGAACTCCCAACCAGTGTCATGACAGCAGAATTACTCGCCATCTTCCGACTCAAGACTCATTCGTTCAGACTTCAACTTGACCTTGCCCCCATCACCAAAAAAACCTATATGCACTTGAATGTTAATATTTTTAGCACTTAAATCATAGGACTTATGCATTTAAGGTATCCTTGATAAATAGCACTATACAATTTTTTGTATGGTTTTTGTCTCATTCAGCTTTGAAAATAAAGCTCGCTTTTTGTTTCTCCCTGATCCTGCCTCCTATCTGAGTAACTGCGTTCGGGTCCACCTCCTATTTCCCTCAACCACGTGACAAGTAGGTTATAATATCAGTTTCATGTCTGTTAATAACCTAAAGAGGAAGGAAATGTAGTCATATTAGAGCCTGACATCTGTCTTCTGCTCACTGACAACTGAGGAACGGCTTCTTTCAAGACGACGTCTGTCTTCATTGTAAGTAGAATTGTTTGTAGATGTGTCTGATACTGTAAACCTCCTGTGTGCGTCATTATTTTATCTGCTGACATGTTTTATTGTCTCTGAAACCTCACAGAGAGATCAGAGGAGCAGATATGAGTTTAACTGCAGCAGTGAGTGGATTTGTCGTCTTCCTTCTCTCTGTGTCAGGTACAGTTACATTTACTG
>CAEMYA010000348.1:93657-105601 GCA_903131615.1 Diplodus sargus
GACTCTCGTCCTGAGTATGAGAACGTCTCAGACTTCACTGCAGCACAGACAGAAGACACAGAGCAGCAGGAAGACATGCTGTGAAGTCCAGTCAGGTTAGAGACTCCTGCATCCAATAAAACATCCTAACTTTAGATTTACAGTCAAAGTCACAACTAAAACTTTACACATGTGTTCTGTGATTCTCTTCAGATGTAGCTGAACCAGAGGCAGGACTCACCTGATGGACACAAAGAAGTACCACATTGAAATATCACAGAGGAGAGTGAGGATGTGGAGGATGTGGGGGAAGTGGACACATTTACCTTCAGCTCCAAAAGTTTTCATGTTGAGTTTTCAGTAGCAGCAGCAGGTAGGAGTCAGCAGCACAGACAGTCAGCAGCAGCATGTAGCAGGAAGTTCAGAAGAACGTGGAGTCGGCAGCTTCAGCTGAATCATGTTTAGGTGTCAGACATGATTTATTGTTCAGATCAGCTTAATGCTTAAACTGTTGAGAGCTTATTTTAACCTGTACAGTCAGTTATATTATAGACACTGATGAGTTGTTAAACAAAATGTATTTTAAAATTCTACAAAATAATAAATAGTATTTGAGAAATCTCTGATCAGCTTCTGGGTTTTCACCTGTCCTGGCTGACAAAGCCAATAAAGTGTGTTCAAAGTGAGACAGTGAGCTGAGAGAGCATCACATTTTACCTCATGTACAGTTTATTTTTTCACACATTAACACCAAACATGAGTCCAGTAGTAAAACACTTTGACAGATGTTACATTTTCCAGTTATTTCTGCTGCTGAGTCAAATCAACAGCCAGCTTCCACAACAAGTGAAGGAGCTGTTGGACGGCTCTGTAGGTGAAACATTAGTGTGCAGAACGTTTAAACTTCAGCTTTAAAGTAATTACTCTTCTTTTAATGTTTGAGATTATTATTTGTTCATCTGATATCAAGACATTTAAATTGAACTCTGTCCTTTAGCTTTGGCTTATTTCTCACATTGTCACATTTTGTGTCCATAAGAATGAAATGTGCCACAGTTTAATGGTTCATTGTGATTTGGGGTGTTGCTGATGTAAAGATGCACAGAGAAAGTTTTTACTGAGGAGGACCTGAACTTACATTTGAGCCGTAAATCTCTGTTGGGGTTGATTAAATTATTTTGGGGTGATTGAATGAAGCAGAGTAGATCCAGGTTCACTAAATGTGAAGCCCTTTCAGAATAAAAGTCTGGGTTTATGCAACACCCTGATTATAAATGGAGTAAAGTTTTTGATCAGTACTCTGAACTATGGACTCCTGAACTCTGTGATGCTTCATACATTAGATTTCCACTGTAAACAGGTCAAAATTATGTTTTAGTGATAAAATGTAAGAATACAGTAAATCTGAATGTAATGTAACATTCAGTGATGGAGGATAAAATGTTGTTTCAGGCTCCTGATTCCGTATCTCTGATGGTTCACTGCCCTCTAGTGGGGAAGTTTAAGTGTGTCACATTCAGGCTTCATCACTGTGAGTGCTTCCTCCTCTGTCTGCTTTAAAGGGTCAGTTTACCCAAGTTTCAAAAAGACACTTTCTCTCTTACCTTCAGTGGTGTGTAGCCATGCAGATAGATTTGTTCTGTTTCTCTGCACACTGTGAGGTTTGGCTGTTTTTTTCAAATGTTAAGTGACACTTTGTTTTTCATCCCAATTTACATGTTGGACATCTCTGCACAGTTTATCAATCTGACCCACCTAAATGGGCCAAAGTCATTAAAAACTATTGTGTGTCCTCATCAGATCCTACCAAGCTTCTTGAACTATGTGTGTCACATGTTCATGTGTTTTTACACTAACAGATGTGGGAGTTTCTCTCGGCTCGGAGTTCTGCTTTTCTCTGCACACAGCAGCAACCTGACTGCAGAGTGAACAGAGAAGAAACAAACCAGGAAACAGCAACAACATGTCATTCTCCATCCTCTCTTATAATGAACCCTCTGCTCTTCATCCTCTTTAGTCAAACTGCCTCGTTGTTCACAGGTACAATGCATTCCTGTTCCTTCAGTACACCTACAGACTGTGTGACATCCTGCCTCAGAGCACAGAGAGATAAACTGAAGAGGGCAGCTGTAAATATTTACAATTAAAAATGTGACTTAATGCATCCCATAATGCATTTATTACAGAATTAATACTTTGCAAGACAACCCAACTTTAGTACGATGTGGGTGTTGGCTCGCACTTCACACGTATGTTAATGAGCTAAAGAGGGAGTACATCTAGTGGTTTAACAGCCTGATATCTGTCTTCTGCTCACTCACAGCTGAGGAACGGCTTCTTTCCAGACGACGTCCGTCTTCATTGTAAGTAGAATTGTTTGTAGATGTGACTGATACTGTAAACCTCCTGTGTGCATCATTATTTTATCTGCTGACATGTTTTATTGTCTCTGAAACCTCACAGAGAGATCAGAGGAGCAGATATGAGTTTACCTGCAGCAGTGAGTGGATTTGTCGTCTTCCTTCTCTCTGTGTCAGGTACAGTTACATTTACTGCATTTAAAGAGGGAATTTCCACTTTTGCATGAAGTAGCTGTGTGCTCAGCACTTTTACACGCTGTAAACTGAGAATATTTGGGGTTTTTAAGAACTTTTCCTTCTCATCCTGTTTAATGTGTTCTAAAGTCGACCCTGGCTGCAGAAGCAGCAGCTCATGTGGAGGACTATTAGTTTGTATCTGCAGCTACTTTTATCACAGTGAAGTTTTTTGGAGGGATATTGTTCTCACAGCAAAACCCCAAAACTGACTGTACTTCTTGTATATGATGGTACATCCGCACCACTCCCTGCTAGTTCTGTTAGTGCTGTCTGACCTCAGTGTGATGTTTCCATGCTATATGTAGACAGCTGATCTTGATATCACAGCTGATTGAAGCAGTTTGACACCTCAGTGTTCTGCTTTTATTTTTGTAGTTTTCACACTCAGCAGCATCCTGACCACAGAGTGAACAGAGAGAACTGACCAAGAACAGCACAGACTCTAATAAATACTATTTCTCCTCTTATCCTGATCAGTAAACTGCAATAAAGGTCACAGGTCCAATACATTCCTGTTCACTTCACTGCACCTTCAGACTGGGTGCACACTGAGTTTAACTGTAGAAAGCATGTTCACATCTTCCACTCTTCCTTTGTTTGTGTTCATGCTGGTGTCATTCAGAAATAACATACAAAGGTCATAAAGTGTTATTTATTTAAAGCATTAGTTAGAAAGTGCCTATTAAAGGGAAGTTAACATGTAAGTGGAGTAACATGAGTATTTTTTAGGGCTGTCAAACGATTACATTTTTTAATCGCGATTAATTGCATTTTGTCCATAGTTAACTCGCGATTAATCGCAAATTAATCGCAATTTTTTGGCACATTTTTTTCTGTTCTAAATGTACTTTAATGTATTTTTTCATGTTCTTATTACGTTTGACAACATAAGAAAGGGCAAATATGCTTGCTTTGTGAAAATGTTTATTCAACACTTCAAATCATGCAGGAAAATAAAAGGCTCAAAAAATATCCCCTCGCCCAAAATGGGATCAAAACATGGTGATGTCTGCTTTTGGCGAGGGGGGTGGGGCGGTGGGCTCTTTGCATCTGCCGTGTGTCTGGCTTGCAAATGATATCTCAGACTCGACTTACTTCAATGGTAGCTCATTTCATGTCGACACTCCATGCAGATAAATTTTGTCCTATCGACCGAACCATCTGGCAGTGTTTTGAAAGTGAATTTGCCGTTCATAAGTCCGTTTTCCATTTACTTTCGCTTTTCAGTCCACCGTGTTTTTCCCGAACACCAACACTGCTTCTTCTTCTTCTGATTCCCATTCTTATTCTTCTGCCACCCTCTGGATCAAGACTACAGTTGCCATCGACGGCCATAAATCAAACAATGCGCATTTCTTTTACTTTTTTTTAATACCGAGCGTTAATCGCGCGTTAAAAAAATTAACGGCGTTAAGAGGAGGTTGCGTTAACGACTTATTAACGCGTTAACTTTGAGAGCCCTAGTATTTTTTACAACTTTTCTACAACATTCCAGAAAAGTGTGTAAAATATGTTTTTGTTTTTTTTTATGTATGGACGACTTTTTCTTGACACATGATTAAGAACTGTTGACAGTAATTAGTCTAGTAATTGAGGATTTTGAAGCATGTCCATGTTACCTTTCCTCATCATATTGGTAGTTTGATTTCCTTTGTCTTATTACAGTTTTTCTTGATTGCTTTAATGCAGCAGGTCAACTCAAGCTCCACATTTTCAAAACAGTTAACACACATGCTGAAACAGTGGCACTCATGGTAAAAATGACACATTTTGTTTGCAAAAGGCTTTTACCGTGCCAAAACACTTCAAATATGCAACAAAAGCAAATTTTGCCTTCAAACAGCACAATTTGCAAACAAGTGTATGACCTCTTCCAATCAACCATTACACAGTGGACAACACAATTCAAAATACAGCACTCAGTGGGAATCAGTGCACCATTGCTTGTCATTGTGGCCTATTACTGTATGTAGCTTTCATGCCAGTGCCATTTCTTTTGCCTTTTTGCAAAGAATTGGATCCAGAATTAAAAATGCCTTGATGCAAATTATATTGATTCCACTGATTCTTTTTTTCAAACTGTGGCTGAAAACTGAAATACTGTAAATATTACACAAAATACATGTAAACCAAAATAATATCTAAGAAATTAATAAAGCTGGTAGTCTCATAGTCCACAAAACATTTCTGCAGCTTCACAGTAAGCATTTTCCTGATCTACTGACGTAGCCGGGGACTTGTTTTACAGTTTTTCTCAATTGTTTTCACACAAAAACTGGTACTTGAGACACAATGACCACAACATGTAACTCATGCACCAACCCCCTGAACCAATTCTGCTAAACTACAAGCACAATTCCTGCTTTACACTCAAATTGCAGTTCAAAAACACACTTTTTTCAAAACACTACACACAATTCTCTGCATTTGCACAATTTTCATGAAGAAAATCTCTTGTTTTCACAAGGAACACACTGTCATTCAAAATACTAAAGTTAATTGCCCTACTATGCACACTGACTCATCACTCAACACCTGTCACACAGTTTTACAATTAGCTGTCAGAGCTTTAGCAAAACAGAAGAGAGGACGCAACATAGTTTTTTCTTTTTTTTGCTGTATATAGTAAATTCTTCTGTTGTTTTGTATGTAGACGAGTGTATGTGCAACTTTGTGTTAGTTGGGATGTACACTGTACATTGTTTTTTGTGGGGAAAATACAATGTATTTGTTACCATATATTTGTGTGTTCTGAGTATAAAAACCATATTCTCGAATATTTTACAACACACTTATGTACGTACTGTCTGTAGTCAGTGTAACACTGAACAAAAAAAGGACTATGTCATTATGATGAATGGAAAAGGAGTGTTGTCCATTCATCATAGTGTTTTACACTGAGCACATTAGTGTTCAACTGGTTCTTATAAATGTCTATTCATATGATGGTTTTAGTGTGTCATTTGAAAACAAAATACCATTTTGAAAAGAAATTACATTGTTTTGAATGTAAAGTTTCATTTTGCTGGAGAATTGAGGGGTTTTGCCCGTTGTGTGTGTGTGTTTTTTGATTTGTGTGTAGAGTTCTGAGAGTATGAGGTATGCTTTCAGAAAATGAAGAAAAACTGTAAAACGTAGAAAAGAAGATAAAGATAAGATCTATTACAGTAAAGTATACAAATCTAATACTGTAGAGCAGGGGTTCCCAAACTGCAGAGTGCTGTGGCCCACTTTAAAATCTGAAAATCTCTCGCGACCCACCCAACAACTCTGATCAACACACAAGACTTAAGATGAATTATTTCTTCTTTTATTTCATGAAATAAGCGGAGAGTCAGCAGCTGGATTTTGCCCCCCAATTAAAATTCCCACGTCAAGAATGAAATATAAGATAAATTCTGACTTACTAATAGGTCAGATAAATGAAGAATAACAGGTAATTTAAATCACAGGATTTTGTTTTATTAGTTGTGATTATTTTTTTAATCAAAATATTTAACCATAAATATTTAATGGTAACTTAAAACTTAATTACAAAATAGAAAATGACCTCTCGCGGCCCACCTGCAGTACCTCCCACACCGGCCCACACTTTCGGAATCACTGCTGTAGAGTATAAGAAATATCCACTATTAATACTCAGGGCTCTATCTTAACGATCTGAAACACAAGTGTCAAACGCAAAGCGCAAGTCGCTTTGTGGGCGGATCTCAGGCGCTGTTGCTATTATGCCGGCGCAAATCTAAAATGGGTTGGTCTGAAGTAGCTACATTAGTCATAGGTGTGGTTTGGGCGTAACGTGCAATAAACCAATCAGAGCGTCATCTCACATTCTCTTTAAGAGCAAGCGCGCTTGATCCATAGCGGATTGCTATTATAATGGCGAATTTGCCAGGCGCACGCCAGGAGCGGGTCACAGCCGAGGAGACCGACGTTCTCGTCGGGGATGTAAAAGACCGAGAAGTGGCATTGTATGGGGAGAAATCCATCTAAACTAGCTTTGGTTAAACGGGCGTGGGAGGAAATTGCCATAATTTTTTCTAAGCCTGGCATCCCCAGGACATCGCACCTCGGGAGCAGTGCGCACGGGCCGAGCAGTGAGCAACGGCCAGCTGATGACGGAGCAGCGCAAACACCAAGGTGCAGAGGATCCAGACCCACTACAGGCCGTGGCAGCATTGTCAGACCGGACCGCACTGTCCGGGATGCGGTAAGGTATTAATGCCAGTCTTGACCAGGTGGCGATTTTGCTGCTGCCTCTCAGGCGCATCACCTCAAGTCTCCAAACGCACCGCCTGCCCCTGTTGTGCCCATTCCTCCTTCCTCCTCCTCCCCCAACTCCATCTCCGTCCACCTGCTCCACTAGGAGCACATCGCACATTGCCACTCCTGAACCCTCACGGCTACGGCGGTCGCGTCGCATATCAGAGGGAAAAAGAATTAGTTCTTCTGTTTAAATCTTTTTTTTTTGTATGGTTTGCAAAAACGGGAACTGCTTCCTTGTAGATGAGAGAAGCAAAGTGTATGCACGTTGAGCACACGCTACATTATGGCCAAGCACGCGCCCTTAAAATAGCATCTGAATAAGCGCCACTGACTTTAGACCAAGTTTTTCCTGGTCTGTTGCGCAAGTGTTTTCTGAAACGGCAAAATGGCACCAGTGAACGTTTGCGCCAGAACACGCCTCCTCTTTTCGCTGAACCGCCCCCGGGAGCGCAAAGTCATTCCCTAATTGAAGGAAGCGCCTCTGTGGAGGGAAAACTCCGCTGTGCGCCCAGTGCAAAAAAGGAATTACACAAGCGCCAGAGTACAAAGTCAGTTGCGCTGAGTGCAAGATAGAGCCCTCAGTCTCTTCTGTCTTGACGATGGGGCCACATATTCTCATCCACATCACATTCAACATCCTCTCTTGCAATGCACCGAGGGAAAAAATCTTCTTGCATGCCTTATCCAGCCTTGACATTCCTGTGCACCTATTTCTCACTTTCTTGTGCCTTAGACCTCTTCCATCCATGTTGGCAAAGAACAACACAGACGCTGCACCTTTTAAGGCCTGCAGACTGATTGCTCATTGAAGATTTGTGTTTAAGAGTGTCAAAGAGGTGCTTCAGTGATTTCAAACTGATGTAGGTAGTTTCTAATAGTTAGGAAAAGATGGTTTCTGTTTGGTTACCACAGCTAAAACAATGGAGTTTGGACTGCTTGAATGACATCTGTGTTAACTGTTCTGCAAAAGGGTGGGGAAGATTTGTCAGTCCAATGAGAAAGGGTTAACACATTTGCAAGAGGTGTCGTGTGCTCTGCTGAGACAGTGATGATGAAAACCGAGTGGATTCCAGTTTGTTGAAACAGGTCAAAGCAATCAATAAAAACTGTAACTGACTGTTAACTGAAGTTATTCAGTGTCATTATGTTTTCTGATATTCTCTGTGTTACAGTGATACAGGGTCAGGATGACTGGGGAGTGACTTACAGCTCTACTGAGATCTGTGCCTTAAAAGGATCAACAGTGGACATGAGCTGCACCTACAGATACCCATCCACTGTACAGACAGTTGAGAACAGATTCTGGTTTACAAATGTGAGTAATGGTGTTTATACAAATCTGAGAACAGACTCAGAGTATTCAGGTCGTGTGCAGTATGACTGTGTTAACAACAACTGCACTCTGAGAATCACAGACCTGAGAGAGAGCGACTCAGCTGAGTACAAGTTCAGATTCATTACAGGCCAAGAAGGTTGGAGATATTCTGGTTCTCCTGGAGTCACTTTGAGGGTCACAGGTAACACGTTTAAGTGCTGTGTGGCAATATCTTTGTGTGTGTGTTGACATTCAGTCTGAAATGACGACTTCTGTTTCTTATTCACATATTCAGTTCTGCAGGTGAGGGTGAACAAATTACAGGCTTCTCCCTCTAAACTCTGGGCAGAGCTGATGTGTCACAGCAGTCGTCTTCTACCTGACCATCTTCACTATGTCTGGTACAAGAATGGACGGATCATTCAGGGACAAACATCTTCTAATTATTCAGTCCACTTCACTCCCACAGACAGCTTTTCCTGTGCTGTAGAAGGACATGAGAACTGCCGCTCTCCTCCACTGTGTGAGTTTACTTACAGTCGTCCACTGAAATTACACCTGGTGGAGCCTTTTGAGCCGACCTGTTTTACTGGACCTTAACTACATGTAATTCAGTGGTATTTGGTGATTCATTGTGCAGAATTGCGTGACAACCAAATCACAGCCCTATGAGATTGTAGACATGATGCATAAATATCTTTCATTTTCTGTGTGCAAAATTGAACAGTTAAATATCAGCTCACACTGGAGATTATGTAAAACAAGATTTACCTTCATGTCTTTAACATGTCAATTATTTTTGATTTACAAAAAAACTTACAGTGATTCCATGTTTATCTGGTTCTGGTTAGTTCACAAAACATGAATGAAGACAATGAAGTATCTCGCTTCATTCTTTCCACCGTGATTTGTTTGCCATCTTGTGAAAAGATAACCCTAACCCTTATTTAACTACTGGAGTAGATGAGTAAACATGAAACTGTCCACAGACACTGAACCAGGATCATTTCCTTGATCTGCTGCCTTCAGCACTGATGAACTGTGAGACATTTTGAGTCTTTGTGTGCTTTATGTTTTCAATTTGAATCAAAAGTAAGATGAACTAGCTTTAGTTTTTCTGATGTGTGCCTTATGTGGATCCCTAATGTCAACACACATATTGAAATTAAATGTAAAATGTGTTCATGTTTTCTCCAGATGCACTGAGGATCCCCTCTGTGTCAGTGACTCCCTCTGGTGAGATAGTGGAGGGCAGTTCAGTGACTCTGACCTGTAGCAGTGATGCTAACCCAGCAGCTAATTACACCTGGTACAAGGATAACCTGCTTCTAACACCAGGGGGAAGTTACCATTTCCCTTCCATCAGCCCAGAGGATAGAGGGCATTATCACTGCAAGTCTGAGAATAAATATGGGCAGATTAACTCTTCATCCCTTTTCATCAATGTCCAGTGTAAGTACAAAACATTTGTATATAAGGCATATGGTTAGCACATTTAAAAAAGTGGTTAGTAAGTTTTTATTTATTTTTATTTTGTACTCAATACAGAAGTGTTGAGGTGAGAATTAGTATGCTGACAGAGTTATGATTGGTTCTTTATGATCCTGCATTTAATCTGTTATTCTATACCTCTTTTAAATATGTAGTTCCTCTGTGAATGTAAAATGTGCTCATGTTTTCTCCTCCAGATGCTCCAAAGCTTCCCTCTGTGTCAGTGAGTCCCTCTGGTGAAATAATGGAGGGCAGTTCAGTGACTCTGACCTGTAGCAGTGATGCTAACCCAGCAGCGAATTACACCTGGTTCAAGGAGAACCAAACACTGATTCAAGGACCAGGGGAAAAGGTCCATTTCTCCCCCATCAGCTCCAAGGATAGTGGGATCTATCACTGCATGTCTGAGAATAAATATGGACTGATCAACTCTTCATCCCTTTTCATCAATGTCCAGTGTAAGTACAAAACATTTGTATATGAGGCATATGTTAGTACATTTAAAAAAGTGGTTAGTAAGTTTTTATATATATTTTTAATTTACTGACTGTAAGTGTTGAAATGAATTAGTATGCTGAAGGAGTTATGATTCGTTCTTTACAATCTTGCATTTAATCTGTAATTTTTACCTCTTTTAAATATGTAGTTCTTCTGTGAATCCCTAATCTGTATCTCGAAATTAAATGTAAAATGTGTTCATGTTTTTCTCCTCCAGATGCTCCAAAGCTTCCCTCTGTGTCAGTGAGTCCCTCTGCTGAGATACTGGAGGGCAGTTCAGTGACTCTGACCTGTAGCAGTGATGCTAACCCAGCAGCTACTTACACCTGGTACAAGGATAACCTGCTTCTAACACCAGGGGGAAGTTACCATTTCCCTTCCATCAGCCCAGATAATAGAGGGCATTATCACTGCAAGTCTGAGAATAAATATGGGCAGATCAACTCTTCATCCCTTTTCATCAATGTCCAGTGTAAGTACAAACCATTTGTATATGAGGCATATGTTAGTACATTTAAAAAAGTGGTTAGTAAGTTTTTATATATATTTTTAATTTACTGACTATAAGTGTTTAGATGAATTAGTATGCTGAAGGAGTTATGATTGGTTCTTTACAATCTTGCATTTAATCTGTTATCCTATACCTCTTTTATTTTTATTTTTTTTTAGGCCTTTTATGGCTTTATTGATAGTACAGATGAAGGATGACAGGAAACAGGGTGAGAGAGACGGGGAATGACACGCAGCAAAGGGACCCGGGCCGAGACTCGAACCCGGGTCCGCTGCAGAGCCTCAGCACATGGGGCGCGCGCTCTACCCACCGAGCCACACAGCGCCCCCCTATACCTCTTTTAAATATATAGTTCTTCTGTGAATCCTTAATCTGTATCTCGAAATGAAATGTTAAATGTGTTCATGTTTTCTCCTCCAGATGCTCCAAAGCTTCCCTCTGTGTCAGTGAGTCCCTCTGCTGAGATAGTGGAGGGCAGTTCAGTGACTCTGACCTGTAGCAGTGATGCTAACCCAGCAGCTAATTACACCTGGTACAAGGAGAACCACGAAGTTTTTCAAGGACAAGAAGGAAGTTATCATTTCTCTTCCATCAGCTCTGAGAACAGAGGGAACTACTCCTGCAAGTCTGAGAATCAGTTTGGAGAGATCATGTCCTCGTCTGTATCAGTCGATGTCCAGTGTGAGTACAAAATATAAGCAGCTCTGGTGTCCTGCTGACTCAGCGTTAAGAGACATATGACTTGTAGCCGCAGTGAACCTGCTTCACATGTTTACACACATATCTCCAGATATAATGTGAATTTACTGTTAACTGTTGTCTATTTGTGTAGGTTGAAGAACGTCATGTCTAAAATGGCAAAATATAAACAAAACCAATAACTTTAATCCAAAATGTAAATGTGACAAAGTCCTCATCTGATGTGAATAACATGAGTCTTTTTAATCTCCTCCAGATGCTCCAAAGCTTCCCTCTGTGTCAGTGAGTCCCTCTGCTGAGATAGTGGAGGGCAGTTCAGTGACTCTGACCTGTAGCAGTGATGCTAACCCAGCAGCTAATTACACCTGGTACAAGATGAATGAAGACTCACCAAAAGCTTCAGGACAGATCTTCACCATCACTGACTTCAGAGCTGAACACAGTGGGAATTATTCCTGTGAAGCCCAGAACAGAAGAGGAAGAAACAAAAGCACCGTACATCTGACTGTGGCAGGTGAGTTATCTTCATTCACCTGCACACACACCTGTTTACTGCACCAGACCAGATTAACATGTTAATATGTAACA
>CAEMYA010000349.1:11492-22823 GCA_903131615.1 Diplodus sargus
ATCGATGGGACTTGGCTTGAGTGCAATACAGGGCAATCATCATATCAGCCAAATCTACTCCTCCCATGTGAGTGTTGTACTCAGATACAATCTTCGGGCATGGCACACTTATTTTCTTCTTTTCCTATTTGGAGTAGCGTCTCACTTGGCCAACAGGGTTGACAGAAGCATAGGAGCTCACCAAGGTGACAGTTTTGTTGTCTGCCCATTTGACCACAGCAAGCTTTGCATCGTTATCTACACAAAAGTCAAAGCTGCAACAACAGATGCCAACTCTTGTACCATACCAAAGTACTGGTAGAAATTCCCTGAAAACATATGTACACTGGTGAATTAATCAGTAATACACATTTAAGAGTAAAATGAAGTGTAATCAATATTTAACATCTTTATATTATTGATTATCTGTAGAGTATAGGCTTCAAAACACAAGTATATCTGAGAGTGATTATGCCTGTTTATATACCCCTATCTGGACAACGTATCCCCCAGGATACAGACATTCAATGCCTGTTTATCAAAGTTGTGTAAATGTAATTCGTTATTTTTCAACAAGAATACATAAAATGATCCTTAAAGAACAATATTTTCAAAAACAAATCCCCCCAAAACATAATTAACAAGAAACATAACAACACTTACCTCATGGCCAGTGTCTCTGACCACGTAGACTACCATTTTGGAGTTTGACATCAAAGTATCAATTTAGTTTTGAATGCTACCATAAAGTCACATAACCTGGGTACTTGACCCATCCCCCTTAAGACTTTTCATGATATTCAGTGCAGATACTTAATGCCCCTCCCCCCTACAGCCTGCCAAATGTCTGTATCCCCCAGGATACAGAAACCGTTTAAGGGTTAAGGTTAAATTAAAGATTCTACTTTTATACCTTTTATACATGACATTAGATTTTTTTCTGAATTGACTCTTATTTAGTGATGATCAGTATGTATTTTTGTTCTGTAGAATCAGAATCAGCTTAATTTGGCCAAATACTTTTTGACATACAAAGAATTTGATTCCAGTATTTCATTGATCTCAGTGTAGTTACACAGAAAAGACATACAGCTGGAAAGGAATTCACCAAAACTGAACAAACAACTGGAAGAAAGAAAGAGTAAAGAGTAAAGAATTGTGAATGGTCAGGACTGCAGTGTGCAACAGCATTTGAAAAGACAGTAGGTGTATAAATCCAAATGATCAATGGCAACACCATAAAGTGTTCATCATACAAGTCTTCATAAAAGTAATCTGTTCTGTATTTGTCTGTATTAGCTGGCAAAATATTAATAATTTAAATGTGGATTTCTAAAATGATTTTCAAACTCCAAACTCGTCCATCTTAAAGACGTGCGTTGATGTTAGTTATTGCACTGTCACCCTCATGCTAACACTGTTGGGCATGAACTAATCTAACTTTTGGGTCAAATACATAGAATCACATCACACTGACAGTCTGTGGACCTCATGGAAACCCAAATGTAACTACATTTTCTCTTCTTTCATCTGCAAGATTAAAATAAAACACAGATTTAAAGTCTGCAGGTTTTAGAGAGTGATGAGAATCACCGTTTCATGGCAAACACAGATAAGATGACATCAAATGCATAAAATAAATTTAAAGGTTTCTCTTTCATATTAACATTTTTGTAATATCTGTGTCATGACAGTCTTCCTGGCTGTGGACTCTCTGAGACTCACTGTGAAGTTGTAGCCTCAGCTCTAAAGTCCAACCCCTCCCACCTGAGAGAGCTGAACCTGAGTAACAACAGCCTGAAGGATTCAGGAGTGAAGCTACTGTCTGTTGTACTGGAGAGTCAAAACTGTGCACTAGAGAGTCTGAGGTCAGTTCATTGTCTTGTTTTTCCATATATTCAATTCAAACCCTCCATTAAGACTTAAACAGTTTAGTTAACTAACTTTCAGGATTTGCAGCAGCATAAATCTGAAGAAATGTCAGTTATTTTCAGACATTTTCTGTTCATCCAAATGTCTCTATCCTGTGGTGTTCAGAGGATGCTGCAGTGAAGGACTCTATTCAGTGTTTTTGCTTATTTTTTTCATTCAGTTTATTTCTATCTTTTAAGGGTTAACCATCCCGCTGATGCCAGTCCCACTCATTTTAGAAACAGGATCATTAATATAGAACAGACAGTTTCACTGGAACTATTCGAGGACTTCCAGCGTTGTTGTTATTTCAAAAGTTTAATGGACGGCCTGCAGCCAATCAGAATCCAGTTTTCACCCAGACTATGGTATAAAAATATGATTTCTCCTTACCTGTGATGGTATTTATCTACTGTAGATTAGCTGGACCACTGATGTAAAAAGCAAATGTAAATCAGAACAAACTGTTTTGACTTCATCATTTGACAAACATTATCAGTATTATACTCATAGTTTTCACGAAAACAATAGAAACGTTTGTAAAATGACATTTAATAACACTTTACAACCTTTTAGACAAAATGAGAGGAGTTACTTCTATATTTAATAAATAATGATGAGTTTCTGAAGAACAGACTGGGAGATACTATATTAATAAAAAAATTATGTCATGATTAATTCATAAATATCCATGAATCAACATACTGACCACTTTCTTCATGAGCTGTTCCTGAAGAACCAGCTGCATGGAGGACAAACCCTGGTGATGATTAATTTGTACTAATTACTTGATGCTGAGTTACTTTTTGAGTTCCTCAACAAGTGAAGTGAAACATCAAACTGACATCAGTCACTGTCTGTTCAGTGAGTGTTGAGGAGTTTTGAGTGTGTCGGGAGGGTCGAGCTCGTTCTCATGCAAATATTTAAATACTCATAAAAACACACAGAATCCATTAAACAAAGGACATTTCTTTCAGGTTTCTTTTTTAAGTTTAGTCAAAGTATTTGTCATTGATCAAGTGCTACAGTAGACAGTTCAGTTAAGTTTGTTCTGAAACCAAAACAACCCTCAAAAAAATAATTCTCAGTACCAGTTCATTGATAACCAGGTCGTTTGATTCATTTTTCACTCGTTTCTTAGTAACTTATCACATTTTTGTGTACTGTACTGTAGTGTTACCTGACATTCCTTTAAAAATGTGTTTGATAATTATTTCTACACATTACTTACAGGCTAATGATCTCCAAGGCTGAAGCATTTTGTTGACTCTGAATTACTGCTGACCAGAAGATGGCAACAGAAAATATGAATCATTGCCAATAAATCAAATGTTTGTTCAACTCACTTTCAGCTTTTAACAAATTACCTAAATCACCAAATTTACTTTTAAGGTTCTTTTTTTTATTCAGACGGACACAGTAATGTTGAGCTGCACATTTAAATCCTAAACACATTTTTTTGGATTATACATTTTTATCTCCATCATTTATTCTTTATACAGATTGAGGCACTGCAGTTTGTCAGTGTTGAGGCAGTGTTGACCAAATATGAATCAGGTTCCTAGTTCTCTCAGAAATATATTTTCACTGTTTAGCTGTAATATGATAAAGTTTGTGTCCTTGCCACCATGTTAAGAATGTACCAGGGACGACAGAGAGGCGCCATTATGGATCCTAATGCTGTTCCCTTTGTTGGTTCAAGCATGAAGAGTGAAATTGGTTTGGGTTAGGGTAAGAATATCAGGGTAAGATAATCAGAGGCAGACTAGGGCGAATCTTAGCAAGATAAACAGTGGGGGGGCACACCATTTAGCTCAGCCCTGGGTTCGAGTCCTGGCCTGGATGCCCTTTGCCGCGTGTCACTCCCCCCTCTCTCTTCCTGTTTCCTGTCATGTCTTCAGCTGTACTGTCAATAAAGCTGATAAAAGGCCCAAAAAATATTTTTAAAAAACAACAACAATAAAAAAACTGAGGCAACAGGGAGGCACTCACATGCACACAGCTCAGATCACAACACACACACTGAGAGTGTGATGTCATTCTGTGTTCAGGACACCATGACTCCAGTATGTCTTTACATAAATAATAGTTGTGTTCAGGTGTCTACGTCCTGATCTCTACATCTTTTATTCTTTATTCAGATTGGGGAGCTGCAGTTTGTCAGAGATCAGCTGTGCTTCTTTGGCCTCAGCTCTGAAGTCCAACCCCTCCCATCTGAGACAGCTGTGGCTGGAGAACAACAAGCTGCAGGATTCAGGAGTGAAGCTTCTGTGTGATTTTCTACAGAGTCCAAACTGTCGACTGGAGAGTCTGGGGTCAGTTCACTGTCTCTGTTATTATTGTGATCTGAAAAGTTTGTTTAACAAATTAAGCTAATTTAGGTTGAGGTGGTGTCACTACTTCTTTATTGAAGTAGCAGCTTGTTGCATTGTTGGTTTGATTTTGTTACTCAGCTGTTCCTGAAAGAAATATTGAAAATGTTTTTAAGTTCACATTTAATCAAAATTCACCCTGACATTTGCATCTTTATAAACTTTGTGATCTTGAGTTGAAGCTTAAATCAGTTTGGTCTTTGAGGTTTTATTTGTGTTTGGCTGCACAACATTAGTCTGTGTCGATGGAGCCGCTGGTGGAGCTGCAGAGTTTTAGACATGGAGTCACTACATCTTTATTGAAGTCGCATCTCGTTGCATTAATATTAATGAGAGCTCTTTTTCTCTTTTTGTATTTTACAGTGTTGAACCTAAAGTGGGTAGAGCTGGTGGACTAGTGATTGGAAGGTCCCTGGTTCAAATCCCAGCTCCCCAGGGCTGGACTGAGCTACATGCAGTTTTGGGGTTCAGTATCTTGCTCATGTCGAAGCATCCTTGATACATGTCGAAGTATACTTGATACTTGATACTTCGACATGAGCAAGATACTGAACCCCAAAATTGCTCTTGATGTGCAGTTGGCACCTTGTGTGGCAGCCACTGACATCAGTAAGGGTCATGCGATGAGCTGGCGACTCATTCAGGGTGAACCCTGGCCTACGCCCATCTAGTAAACTGGATTTGGCCCCAGTAAGTCCCGCAACCCCTTAGGGGGGAAAAATGCGGCAACATCCCGCGACCCTCACGGATAAGCGGATAAGAAAACGGCTTTATTAGGGCTGGGTGATATGGGCAAAGGTGTTGTTACGATATGTTTTTTTTAATATTGATCGGCATCGATAATTACCACCATATATATTTAACAATAAGAATAATGTTGAATTTACAGTTTTAAGATTGTTCACCTTAGGACAGAACCCAAAACAAACCAGAAGGTTAATTATGGTTTATAAAATAGATTTGTTTATTATCAGAAACTAGATGACAAAAATTCAACAGAACCAACCAACCAAATGGCTTTATGTTAAACACTGAATAAATACAATTATAAATATGTACAACAAATTGCTTGTTTCGAACATTTTAGAGGTAGTATACTGAGCTGTACACTGAAAATATTCATAAGTTCAATGTTGAGGATGATTATGCTTCTGTATTCTGTGAATATTGCACATTCTTGAGCTTGTAGGTTCTGTTCAATTCAGCTTCATCAGCCTCCTGTTCTGTAAGACCTAATGTTTTTCTGTGAGACCTGATGTGGTTCTGTAAAACCTGATGTGGTTCTTTAAGACCTGATGTGGTTCGGACATAGGCCAGATCACATATCATCTCTGAGCTGCTGCTCCACCTTGACCCTCCACTCTGCGTACAGCTGAGCGACTTCTTGAACCCCTGTTTTGAAACTGTGCTTATTGGCATCATGTCTTTAGTGGTACACTAAGTAATTGCGCTTGTTCTGCTTTGGTATCTTCTTATATGGGACAATGGCTGAAAAAGCAGTGGAGCTTGTTGGTTGTTGAAGTGACGTTTGACTAGTAATAATAATAATAAACTAGAACTGCAAGCAGTTATGAACGGGATGACGGGCTCGGGGCAAAAGTGAGGACACAGGCCAATGTCTGAGCCGTGGTATTCGCTGTAATGGGAAGTGCACTGGAAGTGCAAAAGGCTGAATGTGTGCCGATTTTGATTTGTTGTACAAAATCACGCCCACTTTGACCAGTCGTTACTTAACTATATGGCTGGCCTCAGGAGTGACCCCACATCAGTACTGTTTCATCACATTTATATTATTGCAACAAAAAATGAGAGTGACAGGGAAAAATTGATTTATGTTGATTAGTGTGTAGGCCTACATTTTCTAAACGTTATCCATTTGTCTTGCATATGTGAGAAGTGAACTAATGTTACAGAACCTGTGGAGCAGAAAGAACTTTTTGTGAGGAGCTACAGAGGTGACGTGTTAGCATGTTGGACGTAGCACAGTAACGTTGAGTTCTTTTTAAATCTCACCTGTTTAATAGGCAAAAATGAATTTACATCCGTTATAGTGCCACCTATTGGCCAATTTGCACCAAATTTGGCAGAGAGCCTCTGGATGACTTCAGGAACAATTGACTCAAGTTTGATGTTGAAAGCATTTAGTTTGACCGAAATATAAAACAATATGTGTTTTTTAGCTATCAAAAAAGATTGTTTGGTTATAACTATTTTTTGGAGTGCCAAAATTCTTTTGACAACTTTTCATCAGACACATCTGTAGATTGTATGTGGAGATTGGAGATTATCTTGTAATGAGCCACGCCCATATTGACAAGTCATGACCACCTTCAAGATATGGCCTCAGGATTGGCCCTACATCATACCTACCAAATTTCATAAAAATCGGTGCAGCGCCCTAGTGGCCAAAATTCGCCTAATTCGGCTCATCCCTTGCCAGTGTCATGGCAACCCACCAAGAGTGTCCGTGCCAAGTTTCACACAGATCGAACAAAATCCAATGGATGAGTTCGAAAAAGTAGGTTTTCCAGTTTTTGCCATTTTACGAAAAAACGTTCTTGGCGAACGTGGGCGTGGCCAATTGCGAAGTGGTTCAGCTCCATTCCGGGAATCTGATGATGCAAAATTGCATATTTTGAATGTGCGACATACGGTGTCGGAGTTATAGGCAAAAACGCGTTGGCCTAGATTATAGTGCCCCCTGCAGGCGGATATATGAAATGTTTTGTGTCTGAGGTACGTGCAGGTGTCTGCACCAACCCTCCAAATTGCACCACCCACACTTGCACGGTTTAGCCTGCAAAAAATCCTTACAATTACAATAGGGTTCCGAGCACCACTGGTCCTAGGAAACACGTGTGCTTGCACACGCGTTCCCTCGGCCCCTCGGGCTTAGCCCCCTAATAATAATAATGCATTTTATTTATATAGCGCCTTTCAAGGTACCCAAGGACACTTAACAAAGTGGAACAACAAAACAAAGAATAAATGGATAAACTAGTAGAAGAAGTGGAGCTGGTCTGTTGGCTACCTGCGGGGAGGCTGACTCTAGCATGATAGTTCAAACTGATGGAGTCCTGTTTTTGTCGGTACCTGCTGAGATGGTGGAAGAGGTTAGTAGTCTCTGATGCATTTTGCACCTAGTGCTACTCTGTCATTTGTCAGACTTCAGGTAGGAGAACTATTTCCAAATTAGCAAGGGCTCCAGCAGCCGAGAATCACATCCCTGACCCTCACTGAAGAACAGAAGAAGAGTGCCACTGGTTAATATGTGTCAGGCCCTGGTGCACCAGGCTCTTAAAGGGAGATGACACTCAGATTGGTTTGACTTATGTTCCGCCCGAAAACAAACCCATGAGTCTAAATATAACCTTGGTGCCTGCCGTGTTTCTCACTTTGTTAACCAGTAAAAATAAGGGCATTATGCTTTATACCGTGAGCTTTAGGCCATCTAGATAGGGCCCTGAATGTTTCCAAGCAGGAACGTCTTCTAAACTTACATAATTTATTCTTTATTCAGATTGTGGAGCTGCAGTTTGTCAGAGATCAGCTGTGGTTCTCTGGCCTCAGCTCTGAAGTCCAACCCCTCCCATCTGAAACATCTGGACCTGGACAACAACAACCTGCAGGATTCAGGGGTGAAGCTGCTTTGTGATTTTCTACAGAGTCCAAACTGTAGACTGGTGATTCTGAGGTCAGTTCACTGACTCTGTTACTGTTGTATTGTTGAATTATTGGAGGTAACATTCATACATTACTTAGATCCATAAAGTTATAAATCTCCTTTGGTTCATATTTTCATGTTTTTTTAATCTAAATTCAGTCTTCAGACTTCTGTTTCTTAAAATAATTGTAGAAAATCTTCAGTTAGTTGTTAAAGTAAATTAATGTTTATGATTTAATCTGTCAACAGAAGATCCTCTGAACTAACATTTAATTTACACACATTGGATTATAAAGTGATTTTTATCTCCATCATCAATTCTTTATTCAGATTGTGGAGCTGCAGTTTGTCAGAGATTAGCTGTGCTTCTCTGGCCTCAGCTCTGAAGTCCAACCCGTCCCACCTGAGAGATCTGTACCTGAGTGACAACAAGCTGCAGGATTCAGGAGTGAAGCTGCTTTGTGATTTTCTACAGAGTCCAAACTGTAGACTGGAGACTCTGAGGTCAGTTCACTGACTCTGTTACTGTTTTATTGTTAAATTAACATTTAGAGTTCATATATAAAATAAATTGGAAAAGTTATAGATTTTCTTTTGGTTCTTATTTTCAATTTTCTTAAACTAAATTTAGTCTTCAGACTTCTGTTTCGTCCAGAAACTGTAGAGAATGTTCAATTCGTTTTTAAAGTAAATAAATGTTAATACTTTTATCTGTTTCTGAACTAACATTTGATTTAAACTGATAAAGTTGAGAAGCTAAAGTAAAAATATTTTGATTTCTGTTGATGTCAATGTGTTTTCTCAAATAATATCTGATCATCAATATTGATCCTACAGAACACACAGATCAAAACATATATTCATAATATGTTGAAGAAAAAATGTTGTATTTTCTCCTCTAATAACAGACGTGACTGAGATCAGCAGCTTGTTATTAATCTGTGTTGACTTGAACAGCTGTATGAATGTTGTGCTGACATGTGGATGATGTCTGTAGAAGGCTGATGATGATCCACAATAACACAATGACAAAGTCTCTCTACTCATTTTAGAGAAAAGCTCATTGATGAGGACACAGTAATGTTGAGCTACACATTTAAAACCTGAACACATCTGACTGGATTATAAATTGATTTTTATCTCCATCATTTATTCTTTATTCAGATTGAGTCGCTGCAGTTTGTCAGAGATCAGCTGTGTTTCTCTGGCCTCAGCTCTGAAGTCCAACCCCTCCCATCTGAGAGAGCTGGAGCTGAGTGACAACAACCTGAAGGATTCAGGAGTGAAGCTGCTGTGTGATCTGAAGGAGAGTCCAGACTGTAGACTGGAGACTCTGAGGTCAGTAGAGGGTTGGAGTCAGTTCATGCTGGTTTCAGCAGTATTGTACTAAACACAGTATCAAAGTAAAGATCCAGTATTTCCTGCTTTCCTCAGTGAAGCTGTGAGAGGAGAACAGTCAGCCAATCAGACGAGCCAGAAGCTTGTTGTGATGGTGTGTTTTAGTTGATGTGAAGACGACTGTTGTTGTTGTGTTCATGTCTACAGGAAATAAAGCTGACAGCATCACAGGATGTATAGAGACAGTGTCCTCATTCATCAAACTTGGAACATCAAATCTGATCTCAAAGTGTTTGTTCTCTCAATTCAACACTGAAGAACTCATCAGTTCATCTTTGTCACAGCTCTCAGATCAGTCTGACTGAAGGCTCTTATTTCAGAGAACCATCATTACATTCAGTAACCATGTGGTCTGTATACAGACCAGAACCTCTGCTGAAGTCCAGAGTTCAGGGACTGTCAGCAGTTTGTTTTCACTGTGTCCTTCAATGAAACCTGCAGAGTAAACAGACTTGATGTCCAAAGTGTCTGCAGGTCTGTGAGCTTCACTCCAACACGTTAACATGAAGCTGAAAGGAAGCTGGCTACGCTACACAGCCGCTCCACTTGTGGTCTGAACAGGACTGAAGTCCTGCTGGTCTTTATATCACTGACTGACAGCTGATGGAGGGAGTCTCTGGAAACACTCATTTATCACTTCTGCTGTCTCTCTGCTTCTCTCATCAGCTGGTGGTGATCTCTGTGAGAGTGGTGAGAAAGGTGGAGGTGTTGAGAGGATCAGCTGTGTCCTGATGATCCAGAGAGGTTGAAGCAGCACCATCAGCTGGTGGGTGGAGAGGCTCTGACTGGGCCGTGTTACTGGGAGGTGGAGTGGAGAGGAGAGCTTCATCCAGCAGTGACTGACGGACCAATCACAACAAGTGGAGATGACTGTCAGTGCTGCAGTGTGAACTGCTCTGGGATCAGTTCCACTGTCACACACAATGTCCAGTCCAGCATCATCAACATGTTGATTTCACTGATGTTATTTAGTATTTTATAGTTTTCTAACTTCTCATATGATGGAACACGATGCGCAAATATTAAACACAGAGTCACATATTTTGGAGGTAATGTCTTTTATTAATGTTTAAATTCTTTTTCATAAGATTTTCTTTTCTAGAAACAAATCTGAATCTTCAGACTCGGTCAGCAAAGTGTGCAGATGACAGAATCA
The DNA here is from genome assembly GCA_903131615.1 of Diplodus sargus. Lineage (NCBI taxonomy): Eukaryota > Metazoa > Chordata > Actinopteri > Spariformes > Sparidae > Diplodus > Diplodus sargus. The sequence goes on from CAEMYA010000349.1 coordinate 21,973, forward strand.
AAATCTCCAAGAAACAAGCTGCAGATGTTCTGACTGAGCAGCTCAGTGTGTAGAGACGCTGCCTCTGAGATTAGAGTTTGTGGGTTTGATCTTCAGTTTGCTCTGTTCCAGAAACTGATCTGGGTTGAGTTTTTCCTCAGAATGATTAATTTTTCAGAATTTGACTTTTCCTACCACAATTGTAACTTTTTAGAATTTTGACTTTTTTTTTCTCAAAATTGTTTTCTTTTATAAGAATTTGACTTTTCAGAATTGTCAGTTTTTATAGAATTTTGGCTTTTTTGTCAGAGAAATGTGACTCAGAATTTTCCTTTGGTTTCATTTTAACCTTGGTTCAACTTTGGGAATTCTTCCTCTTTTCAGAATTTGAATTATGGAAATGTTTAGCTTTGTTCAGAATCTTCACTACTTTTCTATTTGCTCTGACTGACAGTTAATGATTCATCATCACCATCCTCACCTCTACATGATCATTGTAAATGTTGATTTCTGAAGAAAAGACAAAAAGCAGCAGGTCTACAGCAAATCATCAAAGTTTATTTCCTGCACATTTAAAAGCAAATCAAAGTAGAAGCTTCTATGATGAATGACAGCCCCATCAGTTTAGAAACTAACAAAAAGCTCAACATCAGCTCAGTTCTGTGGCACCAACCGGCTGCTGTGTGTTCACGTCTGGATCAAGTGTTTCCTGTCCGGCTGTTTGTTGGATTCAACAACAGCAACATGCAGCAGCAGCTCACATCCAAACTCTGAGCTCAGTTTCTCACAGAACCACTGAAATGACCCAAATCTGCAGTTCTGGAACTCTTCAGACCTGCAGAGTGAGTCAGCGTCGCCCTCTAGTGGTCAAA
>CAEMYA010000349.1:24213-43492 GCA_903131615.1 Diplodus sargus
GTTCAGTTGTGCATCGATCAGCCGCCACATTAAAACCACTGACAGCTCAAGTGAACAACACGGTTTGTCTGGTTCCGATGCAGCGTTCTGGTGAGAAACCTCGGGTCGGGCAGCAGAACATCGCAGTTTCATTCACATTTCAGCTGTCAGCGGCTCTGATGCTGCGGCTGATCGCTGCAGGTTCACAATGTAACAACAGACTGACACAATAACTGCGCACTAATATGAGCTGTAAACTACAAACTAGGCCCAGATTTAACTATTCAGTCATCAGTTTGACAAAATCACGTTTGTATCTTTTTAAATATTCAGTATTTTGAGTGTAAAATCTGTGAAGCTCAGAAAATACAAAAGATTGTTGGACGATTTCACTGAGACGCTTCTGATGTGATCCGACCAGGAGAGAGAAACAAGGTGAACCAGAGAGGACAGACATGAGTAGGGCCCTATGATTTCCGCGATCACGGAATCGCAGACGGAATCGCGGAATTGGCCGATTAAAACGGAATCTACTTTTTAACGCGGAATATCGCGGAATTTGACATTATTTCACTGAAATGCTGTTTTCATGTGGAAGAGGAACGTATGTCTGGGGAAAACTGCACAGAGGGAAGCAAATCTGGGTGGCACAACAAGCCGCGTCCGCCCCCCTCAGTCCCCACTGATTGAGCTCCCCCGTCAAAACATTGTAAGCATGGCGAAGCGGCTGCCCACGGCTCCGTCTTCGTCGGCGAAAAAACTGAGAAACTTGACTTTTACCCCTCAGAACAGAGCCGAGCAGTTCCCGAACGACTTTTATGTGACAGTTGAACTGTTGTTTTGCAAAGAAGCAGACCTGAGAAATCATAATTAAAGGTGTAATCGTGAGTTAGCCACCTGTCCGATTCATATTATCGGCATAATACCAGAGTGACTGTTAACAGTAGCTGCTGTTAGCTAGTTAGCCCCGTTAGCCACAGCCCTCTTAGCTGACTCTGCCTGGGCTGGGAGCTCAGAGGACAGGGGAGGGTTGGTGTTTTCACTGCTAGCTGGTTAGTATGCTAAGTTGACATAACGTTACGAGTATAATTTCTCATTTTGTTGGTCATCTTTGCAAATTTTTTTAATATTTACAACTTAAATTTTCAGAACAATTTTGGTATGCAAACATGTCCTGGACCTGCCTGAAAGCTGGCCATGTTTTTATTCAATAAAACCCAAATGAAACCCATAAAAACACAAAATATACTACTGTATGAAGACATGATGAAGTCAAATTTTTTTTAATGCACTTTACTGTACTGTACGGTATTGAGGAAGTATGTTTGTCACCTCAATAAATTTAAGGTAATTTCTATTTATTTTGTGTACATTTTAGTCATTTACATTAAAAACACTGTTTTTGGTAGTATAATAAGAGTAAAAGGTAAAACAATCGGGATTCCCAAAAATTTTAACGGAAAAAACGGAATTTGGGAAAAAATTAAAACGGAATTTGGGAAAAAATAAAACGGATTTTATAGGGCCCTACATGAGACACACACACACACACACACACACACACACAGACCTCACCTCTGCGACTCTGCACTGAAGACGCAGGGAAACATGACAGCAGGAAGCAGAGAGAGAAACAGAGGAGAGAGAGTGATCGTCGTGCACAGCGAAGGTTAAAGTTGATTCAGAAACAGGTGAAGCAGGAAGAGAACACACACCTGCACACACACATCAGCTGATTCTGAGAGGAAGCAAACACAACGTGAGAGAGCTTGGACCGAACATGGACCATCAGGACCGACCGTGTTGTGCACTGAACTGCTGAAACTAGAGTTTAAATCCATTTAACTGGACTTAATATTACTGCCGTCCCTCATATCCAACAGATGATCAGAATCTGTGAGAGAATAAATAGAAACCAGCAGCCAGTTTTCTGGCTGATGGTCTCGTTTGATGATCTGCGTCATAAAGAGGCTTCAGTGTTAAACAGACGCTTTCAGAACGTGTTTAAAGTTCCTGTACAAAGTTCATCTACTTATTTATTTACTGCTTTAACTTTCCAGTCGCCTTTTTAATGTTCTGATGCTGATGTTTGAATATAACATGTCATTTGTTGAGCTTTGAGCAGATTCAAGGTTAAAATGTTTTGTCTCTTGACTGATACGAAGTTTAAACTCTTGTTAAATGTCGTGTGTGTTGGTGGAGTTTTAAATCAACTCGGCAGCATTTAAAGGATAAATAACAGAACAGAACAAAGTGTTGCAGCTTCTTCTGGATCTGATTGTGTTCAGTGAACAGATGGTATCGTCTCTGATTGATCACAGACAGCTGAAGTTCATCAATATCTGTTGCTGGTGGACTTTGTTACACTGTCGACTCTTCCAGCTAGAAACATGTTTCCAACACACCTGTTAGTTTCACTTTGACTCTTTAAAGCTGCTGTAAACGTGATTTTCACAGCGATCAGAAACAAACGGCAGCCTGAGAGTCTGAGATAACGTACAGCAGCTTCTTGTCTGGGAGCGTTTTATAAGCAGTGAAGCTGCAGAAAACAGAAGCTGTACGAGATGTCTGCGTGCAGGATGTGACTGTACGTACTGATCTGGTTGAGTGTTTCCTGAGGGATCCAGCTCAGGTCGACGTCGTTGTGGCTGGAAGTTCCCATTTCCACCTTTGGAGCCGGACGCCTCCTCTGCAAACAGGAAGTCAAGTCAACGTTTCTCCTGCTGCCTCCATCTTTACATGTTGTTATTAAATCATTCTACAGCAGATTTCAGCAGATTTCTGTCCTTTTGGAAACCGCACGTCTCCACCATCTTAGTTGTAGTTCTAACAAGCTTTCTATCAGCCCTCAGTGTCACACTGAACAGACGTCAGCATGAATTTAAGAGCATCTTAATTCATCTGTACCTTTCTGGACTCCAGCAGCTGGTGAAGGCCGACGACGACCAGCAGCCCGAGACCCGACAGGAAGACGTACATGAAGATCCTGAAGAGAAGAGGAACAAACAAAGATTCAAGAAGGAGCACAAATCAAAGTACGGCACAGAGAAGATGTTAATCACACTGACGTCTCTCCGTCCAGGCCGTCCTCTCGCTCAGTGATGGTGACCGTCTGGTTGAACACGGCGTCCTGGAAGACGATTCCCTGCAGAGGGGAAGAGAAACGTGGAGACGAGATGAAGAGAGCGAAGACAAAGCAGGTGAACGTTTGAGGAAAGTGGTGAGATAAGATAAACAGAGAGAACGTTATTCCTTCTGCTTTAATCTGTCGGCCGTGATAAGGAGGTCAGAGTTCACTAAGAACTCAACACGCAGGTTTGAAAAACAATCTGCAGATTGGACCGAATTTAACAACGAGAACAAAGAAACGTTTGTGATCAAACGTCCAGAATCTGACGAGTTTAACAATCAAAAAGGCAACGAGGAAATATAGTTTCCTCTCTCACAGATTCATGAGGATATATAAATACATTCCTGCACTTTGCTTTTTAGGGTGTTTTGTGTTCTTCAGTTGTTGTGTGAGCGTGTTTATATGCAGCAACGTTTTTATCCTTCATAACTTCACGTGGGAAAACATTTTCAGAAGGCTTTAAGAAAACAGCATTTTGACGCAGAATATTAATTTTGAGGTTTGAATAGAGATGAAGCTTCTTCTCTAACGACTCCAGTCTGCTTACGTTGCTGTCCTTGTAGTTGAGGTTGATGACGAGTCCGAATGGCCGCCCTCCCATCGGCTCTGCGGGGATGAAGGAGTACTCGAAGGTGGCCTGTCTGCCGGAGGGAACCACGATGCCGAGCTGGAGAGCCGTGAAGTTCTGGATGTAGAACTGGTAATCCTGTCAGGGACCAACAGAACCGAGTCAGAAAGAGCTGCACTGAGACGCTCCGCTGGTTCTTTATCAGTCAAAGCTGCTCTGCTAAAACAGAAAAGTGTGTTTTTGTACCTGTGGGTAACGGAAGGAGGCGTCCAGAGACTCCACCACGAAGTTCTCTGAGCCCTTGTTGGTGAAGCCGAGCAGGAACTTGACGATGTTGTTGGCGGGGAAGTCTGGACAGAAACAAGAACGTGAGTTCACAACAGCGCCGCGTCTAAAATAAAATAAACCAGAGCTGAAGCGTCTCGGACGGCAGAGTCACCTTCTCCTTTGACGAACAGGATGGTGGTGTCGGCGTTGGGGGACGCTTTCACCTCACCAACCAACGCTTCTTCTTCTTCATCTTCTTTTTCTTCCGTCTGCACACAAACACAGAAACATGTACAAGATGAACTTCTTCTCTGTAACCGACACACGAGAAAATCTTCATAACGAGCTGAGACAAACCACGTGATTATTGATTAGAAACAAGACTGAACCATCTGGAGTGAGTTCAGTTCAGTTCAGGGAGAGAGAAGAAACACTATCAGAACATCTCTACATTTCATCATCACATCTGATTCAAATACAGAAGTAAAAAACAACAAACAGCAGTTTAATCAGATCTGTGAGTTACGAGTGAACAACAAGCAGAGTAACAAGTCTCACAGTGTGCAGTTGTATTGATTCGTGATTTTGTGATGTTGGTGTTTTTACTCACGTCACTCACCAGCTCCGCATTCTCGTCATCTTCCACTTCCGCCTCGTCGTCTTCGTCCTCTGCCGTCACATCGTCCACGACGTCTTCGTCCACGGCTTCAGCCTCCTCATCCTCAGTCAGATCCTGGGCGCTCACCTCCGGCCCTGATCGGTGGGAAACAAGAAGCATGTTAAAGCATCTTTATAAAAAATGTGTTTAATCGTTTTTATGATCAGACAGTTCGCAGTGAGAGACTTTTTGGGGAAAGACTCCTTTGAAACGTTTTTAGGAGCTCTGTTACAAACCTCTTCACCAGCAAAACAACTGAGAAACCACAGAGTGAGGTGATGAAATGTAAATCATCTTCTGTGGAGCTGTGACTGACAGATCCACTCATTACAGAATCAAATACATAACACATATACTGACTGTAGCTCTTAAACATCATCCACCTGCTCCTACACCGTCACATCCAGCCTTCAGCCCTGCTGTAGATCCAACTACCATCATGAAGGCTGAACATTAATTATTACTATAAATGAAACAAGACAAAGCCACAACAGGCAGAACGGATCATATGTCTGATTTTACGCGCTTCACTGAAATGTAAATTAATCTTCACTATCATCAGACTCCCTTTAACCATCTACTGCACACTGACACCAACAAATAAACTACAGAAGCTTCATTTTATTCACATTTAGCTCAAATGAATGTTTATTCCTCCTTAGTGTCCAAATCTACCAGCCTCACTTATCTCTGTTATATGAGTTTTAATGTAAACTTTAACTGCTTTCTTCTGGCTGTTACTTTAAATCTCAACTTTATTAAGGTGAAGCTAAAGATTAGACTCAGATTAACTCACACAGGACACAATCAGAGCCAACAGATTATCAGATCTGCTTTACTGCCACACAACTACTTTATCTTCAGCAACTAATTCACTGCAAATTATTAACTAAAACAGGTTCATTCACACTTAAATTACCTGGCTGTTATAATGACTGCCTTATATGACGTCAGTGGTGATTTAAAACAACATCCACTGAGACTGACTGCTGTCTCTGAGCCGTTAGCTGTTAGCTGTGTTAGCTATCCTAACGCCAAGAAGCATTACCAACATAAACGCAGCTTTCATGAGCGTGTATTGATTACTGTCGATATCACATGTTGATATTTAAGAGTTGACAGCTTATTAAAAGATGTCTGACTTTCCAAGAAGCTGCTGAGCGACAGACAGCACGTCAGTGAGCCACTTAGCGTCCCCGCTAACAGCTAGCTAACTAGCTAGCTAGCAGCAGAGAGTAAGGACACGTCAGTGTAAGCAGGCGGATAAACTGCACACACTCAGCAAGCTGTGACTCACAACTGTTGGATATAAAACATTCAGAGAGAGACTCGCTACAGAGAAATCATTCAGGAAGGCAGAAAGAGGGTGAAGAGCTCTTTTTATATCCAGTTACTTCCACCAGCTAGCACATGTCAAAGAACGGCCTTCCCCTTTTACACAGAGGCTAGTTAGCCGAGCAGCTAGTTAGCTGAGCGGCTAACACTAGCATGTCAAAGCTTCGTAGCTCATTAACGGTTCTCTTCTCCCCGCCGCGGTGAGCAGCCGTGTCACAGACGTACCTTTGAGGAGGAGAGTGGCCGGGAAGGCCAGCAGCAGCACCAGCAGCAGTTTGGGGACAAATTTCATCATTTTGAAGTCGAAATCAGTGCGTTCTCATTCAGAGTCGGTCAGACAGGCTGACTGTACCGCTTCCGTTACAATTAATGCCACGCATGCGCAAAACACACGGGCCAGTAGGTGTTGCGGCGAAATATATTCACTGCTCGGTTTATGTCTCCCCGGCGCTGTGCTCCGGCGTTGGGTCGGTTCTGTTGAAGCTTCGTGGAGACAGACCGCCGGTCAGTAAAGATGGGTTGAGGTTCAGCCCGTCCAGAAGACGTCCTGCTGAGCTCAGAACCGAATAGAAAGGTTGTTCATATGGACACAAACCGGCTGGGAAACAGATTCGGACACAACACCGGAAGCTGAAGTCTGGATAGAAAACCGTTTCAATGTAACTCTTAACTTTATTACTGACGTGACAAACGTAATCTTTCAAAATAAAGGATTCCAACAGACTTATATTTCTGCCAGTTATAAAAAAAGATAAAAACTTTTAAACTGATAATTATGACTTTTAATCATTGGTTCCCCGCTCGCAATTTTTTACTTTAAAAAAAATGTAATTTACCACAGATTTTTATTCATAATCTTTTTTGTGAAACAAAACCATAATTATGATATTAAAAAATAAAATGAAGAGATAGAAGGTGCAAATATTTTTTTTAGAGTCATGACTATGAAATAAAGTCTTCAGAAATTTAAAGTCAGAAATAAAAGATAAAAGTAAAAAAAAATATTATTTTTTTAACTTAAAAGTGTTTTTCTTGTTGTTCTTGTTCTTGTTGTTGTTTTCTAGTCAGAAGCAGCAGTTAAGGTTTATTTTTGGACCTCACTGCCAGTGTTGCCTGTCAGTCAGTCAGCAGCTTTGATTTCACATTTCATTGAATTTCATTGTCAGCTGTTGTCAGTCTTTTTTAACAGTAATGTTAAACGTTTATTCCTGTTAACGCCGGCAGAGATCAGGAACTGATGATAGTGTGAACAAGCAACTCTCTCTGGCCGACCGACCACTGCAGCACATTTCATTAGTGGGCCGGAGGATAATTTTGACTTTTTGTCATAATTTTAATTATTGTCATCATTTATCCTAATTTTAACTTTTTACCATTATTTTTTTTTAATCATAATTTTGACTTTTTGACAGAAATTTTTTTATAATTATTTTTTGTCCTAAATACATTTTTTTGTCATAATTTTAAGTTTTTATCATAATTTTAGCTTTTTGACATAATTTAATTTTGTATCATAATTTTATTTTTGTCATAATTAACATTTTTTTATCATAATTTTGACTTTTTATCATAATTTTAAATTTTAATCATCACTATTTTTTCTTGAAAATGTTACCTTTCAATATAATGTCTTAAGTAAATGCATGAATATATGAACGTACCAGTGAGACTGTGAGTTGAATATATATAATTGATGTATATGTGATAAACAGACTCTGAATAAGGAGAAAAAACATTCATGTTGACAAATTATTTTTTATTTCTACCACATGTAACACACGGCAATTATCATATGGCAAAAATCATAACTGAGATCGAGTGATATATAATTTCAAATAATATGTAAATAAACTTAGTATAATCTGTGATGACAAACAGACTAAATCAAAACTTTACAACAGTGACATCAGAAGCCCAAAATCCTCAGTGCGAGAAAACAAAAGGGTTCATGAGATGACGGAGCTCCTCTTCCAAACTCAACACAGTTAACATGTGAATACTCAGTAAACAATATTCTATTGCATCTAGTATTTATGAAATCAAACATACAAAATACAAAATCCAGCTAGAATGACACGTTTTTATTCGATACATGAGCGGGATGCAATCCACACGGCAAGACGACAAACCCTAAACACGACGTACTGATACACACAGGTAGAGTAAAATATATCTGTCCAGAACAGAAACTGGAGCCCGTGTATCAAAATATTCTGCGACATACAGAAATCTCAAAGCCCGACATCCTCACACAGTCTGTTCAGAGCTCAGTCCACAGAAACGCTCAGTGTGTGGAGGTCAAACCATCCAGACACGTGAAACTTCACCGATAGTTCAAAACAAAATCATGTGATAGAAGAAACAGAAACACAGTGAGTTAGTTTAGTCCTTTACAAACACAGAGGTTAGTGCTGCTGCTCAAAACTGAAGCTGTGCCGCGTCATCTGCCGTCTTTATTACATCAGAAGTCAAAAACTAAACGACACTCACCTGAACATGAATCAAACTCAGGATAAATAAATGATTAAATTCTCATCGTCCACTCCTTCACCTCCTCCTCTCCTCCCTCCTTCCTTTGGTTGCATCATTCCTAAGTTATCTGGAACGTTTCCCTCCCTCCTCCAGCTCATCTCTTAAAGGAACAGTTCGCCCAAAAACCAAAGGTCAGTCCTTCTCTCCTCACCGCCCACGCTGATGTGAAGTCAGGTGATGTTTTATACTCTTACAACTAAACTGCACTGCAGCGTTTTAATGAGCAACTGAGAAGCCAGAGACAGTGAAAAACACAGGATGGATCCGTAAAGCTCGCCGGACGTAATCCAAGAGTCCGGAAGCGCCGAGATCCCAGATGGATTAGAAAATATGTTTTTTCACACTCTCGCTGAGCGCTCGAGCTCGTTCGCCCACTTCAGATGCTTTTAGCTTCTCAGCAACAGCGAAGACTTCATCTTAACAAACGTGTAAATAACATCTTTTCAAGCTGGATCACATCAGACGAGCTGTACGGAGCCTCGGTTCAGTTTTTCTGCTGTTTCTCTGTTTTAAATCAAGTCTGCAGCTGCTTCAGTTCAGAACGCTGCAACTCTGTTTTACTGTGAAGCTCCAGAACTGTTCTGTGGACTCTGACACTTCACCTGACTTTATATCATCAGGATGAGGAGAGGAGGACTGAGTTTACATTTTGGGTGAACTGTTCCTTTAAAGACGTCAGATCTTTGTGTATCCATCTTTAAAAGAGTCTAGTGATGTTTTAATATGTTTCTCATTGTCAAAAAATCGAATCAGAAAATGAAACGGACGACGTGTTTGTGCGTCGTCTCACTTCCTGTCTGCGGCTCCGAGCTCTGAGCTCATTGGTTCCTACTGAAGACATCAAATCAGCTGCTCACTGTAGTTTTTTATCAATCGAATAGGAGGAAACAGTCTCAGTCCAAACATCTGTCGGCTGGATTAATCCACATTTAGTGCTGGAGTGAGTATTTGGGACAAACAGGAGACACGTTCACGTTGCTTTGTCTTCTTTGTCGACAATAAGAAACTCCAGCTCATCACCAGACTCTTTAACTTTCTATCCTGACACAAGACTGAATCATTTTTTTGTTATATTACTACTTTTATTTATGTTCTGTTGAATTGCTGATATAATCTGAGCCAATAATCTGTTATAGTTTGTTGCAAGTGGTTGAAAATAATTACAGATGTTTCTAATCTCTCACACCTGCTCTCCTCATGCATCCTTCCTCTTCTTCCCTCCTCTAGTTGTAGAAGTTGACATACGTAAGTAATCGACAGCATGCTAGATTTATACTGTTCCCGTCTCCGTCCTCGTCTCCTCCGTCAGCTGCTGTCAGCAGTCGGTGATGTTCTCAGTGTTTCAGCTGCTTTCTACGTTTTAGTTTGTTTTGTTCAATCCACTTCTTCTCAAACAGCCTCGACAACTTTGTCTACATATAGATGTCTATGAAAATTCAGTTACACCCAGAAAAGAGTGTGTGTGTGTCACTTTATCTGTATTTATCTGTATTAATTTTCCCCATGAAGAAGAAAAACCTGAACTGTGAGTGTGAAATGCAGAGAACATCACTGACTGCTGACTTCAGAACAGCGCAGCTGGATTTGACTCTTTACATGTGACCACGTGCGTCTCCTCTCTGCCTCCGTCCTCGCTCCTCTAGTTGCAACACTCCACGTAATTGGCCGGCAGCATGCCGGACTTGCCGGTCCGCTGCACGGTGCCGTACATCCAGCCCTCGTCGATGGGCTGAGCGTTGACGATGACGTCGCCGTCCCTGAACGAGACCTCGTCGTGGTCCTGAGCTGCGTAGTCGTACAGCGCCCGGTAAACTCTCTGCAGCGAGACAGCCAGAGGTTAGACTTCCTTACCTCACACCTTTCAATCAGAGCAGGTTTACCCACAATGCAACTCTGCCACAGAGTGACATCACTAGATGCTATATGGAGCTTTCAACTGGTAATCAGTATTTCAGACTTCCAGTGCGTCTGCTCGTAAAAACATGGACGCTCGCTGCAAACAGGAAGTCTGCAGCAGCTGATTCAACAGTCGAGGGAACTTAAGAAAAGACACGAGGCTCCTGACGCAAACTCTCAAAGACTTCTTGGAGTCTTTTCTGTGTCGGAGGTTTAATGTCAAGATAAAACATGTTGGTTAACTCACCAGCTAAAGTTACCATCAGATTACATCCAGCATGTTTCACTTCCAGGCTTAAAGACGTGTGTCCTGAGATGTGTGTTGATGTTTTGGAATAGCTTCCCATCACATCACGTAACAATATCAAAGGGTTACGCTAACTAGGAAGTGTTTGAATGTGATGTATTTATCAGATAACATGCAGCTTCCTCTGGAGACACAGAAGGCTTCACACTAATTTACTAGACGTCATCCTCTCAGTGTAGCACTTGTGTAAATGTAACTTCAGGCTACGTGACACGTGCTGTGAGCGGGAGCGTACCATGGTGGCTGAGTGCGGCGGGGAGGTGACGGATCTGACAGACGACATGCTGGTCTGGTGCATGTAGCCGTGATACTGCTGCTGCTGCTGCATCTGGACGCCCTGATGATACGCGCCAGGAAGGACGGGAGCTGAGCGAGAGACACAGACAGACAGAGAGAGAAGAAGTGAGTGTGACGAGTCTTTCCTGGACCTGCAGAACCTCCTCTGCTGTGGGTTCAAACAACAGAACCTGTAAGAAGACGGTGAGTTAGTTTCATCTGTGGGTTAGAAACACGTGGAAGACACAAACATGCGAGTGTGTGTCTCCGTTACGCTGCTGCTGTGTGTCTGAGCGGGAGGGACGACATGAGTAAAGATACCCGGAGTGTCGGCGCTGCTGCGGTCCCAGAGGTCAGAGGTCAGAGAGCTGACGGACTGAGTCTGGCTGAGGGCCAGAGACTGCTGGGAGGGCTGCCGGCTCAGCCTGAGGTCGGCCCGCTCTGACCGGCCGCCGCCAGCAGGGGGCAGCGCAGGACGGAGAGGAGAAGAAACAGACATGAAATGAGCCAACGAACAGAAGCACATGAACATCAACACCGCTGAGATTTTACATTTCTCTTATCGTGCTGACACAAACTGTCTCTCAGCTCGGACCACACTGAAGAGTACGGCGACCCAGAAGGGTCAAATCAAATGCAAAGAGCAAAACTTAACGACGGAAGTGAGCGAGTGTGGTGAATGTTGACATGTCCAAGACGAATGAGCGTGTTTTGGCCCGTTTAAAGAAGCACTTTGAATCTTTCTTTAAAAGTACAAACTCATAATTTTAAGTTTTACAACATAATAATACAAATTCTCACACATGTGATTTCATTTTACAGCCTTTCATCAAACAGGAGCTTCCTGTTGGGACTAATTTCAGTGGCGGAGTATTTGTGGCAGGACGGTGTGAGTGTGTATGTGTGAGTCAAAACAAACTACAGTGTGTGTGTGTGTTCATGGTGATGAAGAGACGACAATGTGTCTCGCTGATGTGTGTCAACGCTCTCTGGAGGGAGAAGAATCATCAGTCTGTGACACAAACACTAAACCTGCGAGGACAAACATTCACTGTGAGTCTGAACGTGAGACACGATCGGAAAAATGTAGAATATCACTCAGAACAGCTGATTCAACTTGATCATCAGGACACACTTCTACACACTCTGTGAACACGATAACAACGACAGGTAGAACGTGAACAAACAGGATTAAATCAGATTCATGCACACACATCAACATCTGGGCTGCTGTGTGAGTGTCAGCCTGCAGGTGTGCTGTTTTAGTCAGGAGAGGTGCTCAGGTGAACTACCAGACATCCTGCGGAGGCTCCTGGACTGGATGTTGTCCTCCAGAGGGTCAAAGTCAAAGATGGAGCCGGGGTCTGTCCTCCACACCTTCAGGTCTTCAGAGAGGAGGCAGAGGTCACGTGAACAACACTGACCATGTTTATGTCTTTATGTGCAGCCGGTCTGAGAGATTTTCATTCACGTCACCGCGGCTTCTTTTCCTGGTCGAGGTGATAATAATCACTATATTCTCGTCTACCGTCCTCCTCGCTCTGATGTCAAACTGATAGTAAACATCAGAGCGTCAGCGCTGGTTGTTAAGATATTGACGCACTGGCAGCGTTTTTTCTTTCAGTGCTTCATCCCGGCGCTCCTGAACGCACCGCCAGCACTTCTCTTCATTCACTCAGGAGGTTAATGTCTCTCTGCAGCTTCTTATCATCTAATTATATAACAATTACAAAGCTGCTGTAACCATTTATATTCAACTTGAGAAAAACTTCCCACAAGGCTTTTATTGTGAAACGATCTGTGTGCAGGAAGTGTGGTGAAGAGTAAATTTACCCCATGTGAGCAGAAGAAAGTAGAGTAAGAGGCAACAACAGAGAATGTTAACCATCGCTGTGTTTCAGAGCCTGAAAACGCAAAGTCCTGAGAAAACAGTGACGTCGCTGCCCGACCTCGCGTAACGTTTTCTGTGCGACATCGATGTGTGAGTCTTCTTGTTTGTTTGTTCTCAATGTGCTGTAGAAGAAAGCGTTGGTGTTATTCTGCGCTGTTTCATTACATAGTGACACCGCCACCTGCTGGGCCGGCGTGCAAACTGAAAACTGTGTTTTCAGTCGCGGATCTTCTTCGAAACGATGTCGTCTGAACGCAGAACATTTTATAGTGCAAGAAAAGAACTTTTCTGTTTTCCAATAAGCACATTGTCGCGTAAACGAGGCCTACATTTGACACACACACACACAGGTGGAGGTCACTGACCTACGATGATGCCTCCCGGTCGTCTGTCCATCTCCATCGCCTGGGGGTGGATCCCTTTGCTGTATCCCGCCTCTCCCATCATCTGATTGGCCCTCTGGTAGCGCTCCATGCTGGGATCGTCCAGTCCTGGCGTGCAGCCTCGACCGCGCGCCCGCTCAAAGTCCTCGTGGTACTTCGCCTGTCGGAGGGAAATAAAGCATGTCGTCATTTACACTTCTGTGTCAGTGTCACACACACACACACACACACACACACACACACACAGGTCAGGGTGCATTCGGTCAGTGAGCAAATAAAACACACACGGGAAACGTTGTTAAAACCTTTTATTATCAACACACACACACGCGTGAACACACTAAAGGTCGTGTGAAAACTGTTCTGACCTGTTATTAATCGTCACCTGATCATCAGAGATGATCACTGATTGATCCACGGGACCTTCAGGTCTGACTCTCTAAATCTGCAGAGCTCAACAGCTCTGGAAGTTAATTTCCCGTTCAGCTGCTCGATTGTTAAAACGGAGCGTCTGAATCTAAATCAGAGACTTCACAAGAACAAGTGATGTGTTCTTTGAGCGTTAAAGCACAAAAACCTGTTCTAGTTGTGACCGTCTCCCTCAGCTGACTCCTGAGCTGCCGTAACAACTGAATGTTCCCGCTAATCAATAACGGCGTCTCTCCTCATCGTCCGCCCGCTCTGCAGTGAAGCTGTGTGATCACCACAAACACGGTCACATGCAACACGCCGCTGCGTCCTCCTGCTGCCTGCTGATTGGTTGCTGTTAGTAGCGGTGCCACGTCACTCATGTTAGCTCCTCCCACAGCGCTGGCGGGAGCCACGGCAACTAGGCCGCTACCATGGAGACGGAGTCTTGTGTCTTCCTGACACGCCTGTACTCAGGTGTGTCGAGCTCGCTGCAGCTCCGCCCCCTCAACTCCTGCAGCCCGCGCTGGTACTTCACCTGTTCACACACACACACACACACACACACACACACACGATGTTACATAAGATGTTACCCAGAGAGACAGGTGTGTGTGTGTGTGTGTGTGTGTATGTGTGTGCGTCTTGCCGAGCTGATGTTCTCCTGGTTCTGTCGGACTCTCTCCAGTTCTGGAGTCACTCCGATGCTGGTGGCCTTCACCGCGCTCTGCCTGTACTTCACCTGGAGGAACACAGACAGGAAACATGATGTCATCGTCAGACGAGAGCATACCTCAGTCTTCACCGCCGAGTCAGAACAGCCTCCTCACCGAGCTGATGTTCTCCTGGTTGCGTCGGACTCGCTCCATCTCAGGCGTGTCCATGACCGCAGTGCCACGACCCACTTCCTCTCTGTACTGGACCTGAGCAGGGAACCAGCAGCTGATTACAGACTTAAAGGAGCAGTACAACAGTTTTCTGAGCACCTTCTGTGCGACCGCTCCGAGTTGAAAATCTCTCAACTTCTCAGAGAGGCTCTGGTGACGTCACCTTCGCTTGTTTTCTTTCTGGCTTAGGAGAACATTTTCAGAACACACTCCAGACTCCATCTTCATCCTGTTCTGTGAAGCTCACTGTAAACATTTCATCTGTATACGAGCTGACATGATGTTTACGTACGTCGCTGATCCTCTTGGCGTTCTCTCTGGCGAGGACGATCTCCGGCGTCTCCGTCGCCGAGGACGACAGGCCTCGCATCAGTTTGGAGTCCCAGCAGTATCGCAGCTGGAGGGCGACAGAGAGCTGCTTTATAAACACTTCAGTGCTTTAAAGGCAAATTCTAAACCTGCTTTCTGTCATTCAGAAGATTTGAAACAATCGTTTGTCTCAGATTAACGTGTGTGCGCTCACAGAGCTGATGTGTCTCTGGTTGGCTCGGACTCTCTCCATCTCCGGGGTTTCTGACAGAGAACTGTAGCTTCCCTTCAGACGCTCCGCTTCGTCTTTATACTTCTTCTGCAGGCAGAAAGGAAACAACCAATCAAACTCTTTCTCACTTTCTCTACAAAATATATCCTGTCGGTCATTAACGAACTTTGATGTGACTCAGGCAGGAATGTTCATGTTCGCATTTTAAAGTTTTCTTCATGTTACGTTCGGTGACAAGAGACCAAACTGAACTCACACTTTCCTCCAGTAATTTATAGACATTTTAAATGTTCACACACACACACACACACACACACACACACACACACACACCTGACTGTAGATGTCTTTGAGGTAGGAGGCGTGCAGCAGTTCAGGAGTGTCTGTGACCGTCCCGTACGAGTTCTCTCTGAGCTGCTCCGTCTGCTTGTAGGACTTCTGTGACACACACACACACACACACACACGCACACACACACACACACACACACACAATTAGGTTCATTGTGTAATTGTCAGATATCTGCTTGTCTGTCTACAATCACGACTTTCTTATGTCATCCTAAACGCAGTGACATGTTTCTAACCGTATCATTAGAAACCACCAGCTGCAGAACATACGTAGATTTAATTAATACATTTCCAGACACACACACGCACACACACACACACACACACACACAGTTACCTGGCTCTGGATCTCAGACGCTCGTTTGGCTCTTCGCATCTCAAGAACGTCGGCGCTCAGCTCCATGCCTTTACCCACGATCTCCCTCTCTAGATCCCTGCGGTACTCCTTCTGCAGAGGACACACACACACACACACACACACACATTAAAGTCAGATCACTTGTACTTGACTAAGTGTGTGTGTGTGTGTGTGTGTGTGTTTCTTACCTGGTTCAGTATCTGACCGGCGTTTTTGACCCTCAGCAGTTCAGGTGTTTCCTCCAGCCCGATGCCGGATAAGCCCCGCCCCTTCACTTCCTGCTCCAGGTCCTTCCTGTACTCCTTCTGCAGAGCGAGTCAGAGCGGCTCAGAGAATCACGAGTCAACACCAGTAAAACAGTTCACTTCACCTCACGGATGGTGTGTGTTACCTCGCTCAGCAGGCTGCTGGCGTGTCGGGCTGTCAGGTATCCAGGTGTCTGATCCACGTCCAGCAGAGCTTTTCCCTTCACCTGCTCCTCATAGTCCCTCCGATACTCCCTCTGAGGGAGGGCGAGAGACACACACACACACACACACACATACAACAGAGAGAGAGAGTAAAATGTTGTGTGTGTTTACAAAAACACACACTGATCCGAACACACATCTCTCAGCCGGCCAGTGATCGTTACGAGGCCGTCTGTGTGTTCAGAAGGAGCGGTTCTGGAGCGAGGAGGTGGTTCTGTGCCTCTTTTGTCACTATCAGATACATTCTGTGTAATATTTGAAGTTATTTATCCCGTCCTTATTTTTATTTCAAGCTAAAGATTCTCAAAAATCGTTTGTAAGATCACTGTAAACTGTTTCTTTGCCTGCGACTTTTGATTTACAAATCAAGCGCTGGACACCTTAAACACATGATTCACTCTCGCCGGTTTCTTCACTCTTACAGAAGACGAGACCAGTTCAGAACCACGTCAATCCCACAGAACCTCTGTTACAGATCAGTGGATCACCAGCTTCACACTGAGTGATGTGTGAAGATGAAGAAACACACTTTCTCTTTGACTGTTCGTCACATTTCATCTGTTTGCATCAGAGCGTCGCTGCAGCAGACACTTTTACCTCACTCTGCATCTTCTGTGCTTCTTTAGACACTTTGTACGTCTGAGTGTCTCCAAACTCCATCTGAGAGCGACCTTTGTTCCTCTCGTACTCCTCTCTGTACTTCACCTGCGCCGACAGACACAACGAGTCATTCATCAGCTAACAAACAGAACGTCAGCAGGAACAGAGAGAGAGTGAGAGAAGGTGAAACCTGGCTGTGCAGCTCCTTGTTCTCCTTGTGGTGGAGCTGTTCAGCCGTGTCCAGAGGGACGTGGTGCTGAGCCTTCGTCTGCTCGTACTTCTTCTTATACTCCACCTGAACACACACACACACACACACACACACACACACATTAACCTGTCCGACAGGACACGGTATCTGTGTACGAGGTTCTCTGTGTGCGATGTCGTACGTTACTCTGCAGCTTGCTGGCGTGCAGAACGTGTTCCAGCTGCAGGAGGTTCGGCAGGTCTGAAGAACCTTCTGGTTTCTGGTTCTGGTTGGTTTTATACTTCACCTGCAGGACAGAAGAAGTATCAGTAATGATTGATTAAAGGGAACATATCAGATTTGTCGCCATGAAAAAGCTTTGACTTTAAAACCTGCAAACAATGAATCAGTTTTTCTGAATATAAAATCCAGTCATCATCTCCTGAAGCTCGTCTTTACACACAGTGTTCTTCAGGAGAAGAACCACAGCTGCTTAAAAGCTCCTGAAAGGTGTTTTCACCAACGTTGCTCTTTGAGGTCTTAAGTCTTCCTGAGCCGATCTTCATGTTTGCTGCATGTGGACTTGACTGACAGCCAATCACACTGAGGCACGGTGACTGCCTCTTACTCACTCCTCCATCTTTGCTAAAATTAGGACTTCTGGCTCCAGTGAAATCGCCCTCCAGGCTGCCAAACATCACAAATCACTTTTTGCCCTCGCCCTTAAAAAAAATGAACCCTTCAGTCGATTTTTCTCGCACGTCCACGTTTCTGTGATGCTGAATTCTGCTGCAGACTGAGACGGTTTTGGTTTCTGAATTCTGACCACAAACCTGTGTTCATGAAGCTGCAGGCCCGCGTTTCATGACGCTCACAGTCTCTCGGTTCGGTAAGAGGCTTTTCTGAAAAGCAGCTCTCAGTGAACGAGCGAGCGAACGTGCAGCGTTCCTGAACACCAGGCAGCGTTCAATACAACGAGCCATTATGTAACGTTGTGAAGTGGAAAGGCTCTTTTTTCTGTGGCTGTGTGGGCAGCGAGCGGACCGACACCGAGGCACGGCAGCTTCTGTGTGTGTGTGTCTGCATGTTGTCAATGTTTGTGTGTGTGAGTGTGCATGTGTGTGTGTGTGTGTGTGTGTACATGTGTGCATGTGTGTTTGCGTGCAAAACCCCTGCAACTTCTCCAGCTCTCATCCTACAATCCCTCGCCATTTGCCTCACAAAGGTTGCCATGGTTACGCCCACACAACAGACTGAGTTTTAGAGTGTGAGTCAAAGTGAATGAGACACACACACACACACACACACACACACACACACACACACACAGTTTGTTCCTCCTGTTTATCTTCAGGTGATCTGATTATTTTTTTCATTCTGTTGAAACATAATAATAATAATAAATATAAACATAATAATCATCTTGTGGTTTTGTGTTTAAGTTATTTCCTGTTTTATGTTGAAAGTTGTGTTTTACTTCCTGTCTGAGTCTCGTTTATCAGTTATCTCTTAGATTGTCCCTCAGCCTGCTCTCCTGTTTATCGACTGTAATAAAAGATTGTCAGAATCCTCCTCGTCTCTCCTGCAGACTGTGATCACAGCAGACGAGCTGTGTGGAGACATTTAATGTTTCTGTGGTTGTTTCTCTGTTTTAAATCAAGTCTCAGCTGCTTCAGTTGTTCAGCAGAATGCTGCGACTCTGTTTTACTCTGAAGCTCCAGAAATGATGTAAATGATGGAGATGATGACTGGATTTCTTTCATGTTTGGGTGAACTGATCCTTTAAATCTGTGTGAGCTGGGTCATGTGACGTGTGATCGGGTCACCTGACTGGCCAGAGCGGCAGCAGCTTGTGTGTGTTTGAAGGACAGACAGTCCAGCGGGTTGTAACGAGGTCGCTGGCCCTTTAAATGTCGGTCGAAGCTCTCCTTATACTTCACCTGCAGGACAAAGAATGCTTCTTATCATGTGCCCAATGCATGCTGGGTAAACTGTGTGTATGACTGTGTGTGTGTGTGTGTGTGTGTGTGTGTGTGTGTGTGTGTGTTACCTGGCTGGCCAGTTTTGAAACCTCCTTGGCGTGCTGGATGTCGGTTCTGGCCAAAAGAGAGCAGTCGCTGTGAACCGGCAGCTTGTTCTTATAGGCAACCTGCAGACACACAGACACACAGACACAGACACACACACACACACACACACACACACACACACACAGTAAATAATGACAGTTCAGTGTTAACAGCACAATGTTT
>CAEMYA010000349.1:43541-66041 GCA_903131615.1 Diplodus sargus
ACACACGCACACACACACACACACACACACACACACACACACACACACGTACATTGCTGGCCAGTTTAGCAGCGTTGGTTGCGTTGACGATGTCGGGTCGGTCTGCTGCTGTGTTGTAGTGATGAAGCTCCTCTTTGTCTTTCCTGTAGCTGACCTGAGAGCAGCGCAGACAGAAAGCAGAAGTCAGCTGCAACATAAAAGTGATAAACAACCACAATAGTGTGAAATAAATAAACAAAGAGAAAAGACTGACTTTACACACAGCAGGATGAAACAAGACGGAGCTGACAGGAGTGAAATCTCTACGATCAGAGAAATTATTCATTGTTGTTGAGGCCTAAAAGTTCGTCCACACTAAATTTTTAAACATCTTCTTCTCTCAGTGTGTGAATCTTTAAACTCTCTCTGTGATTGTTCATTTGTAATGTCGACACGGCTGAACCATGAACCTGCTGTCAGTCAGTCCTGGTCTGACGGTGAGAAGCTCGGGTCGGGACAGTTCAGTGATGGCGCTCTGTGTCACAAAACTTTATGAGTCGTCAACAACCGATGTGAAGACGCTAAAACAGCTGCTGCTCATGTTAAAGTCTTCAGGCTGAGATTTGCAGAACGCTGCGACTCTGTTTTACTGAGAAGCTCCAGAACTGTTCTGTGGACGACGAGACTTTGAGGACTGAACGCCTGAAGAGAGGGTCGAAACATCCATCTTGAAAAATTAATGAATTAATGAAAGTTGCATGTAAGCAGTTAAACTGGAATCTATAATCAGAATGATTTCAGTCCAGTTTCAGACTGCAGACACGCTGTCAGATGGAACAAGGACAGATATCCTCCTTTAATCTGAGCCGAGTATCTGCGACATTCCTGAGCCGATGACAGCGAGACTGAAGCAGCTGCAGCTTAAATGACAGAACGACACAAAATAAAGAGAATCATTTTCTGTGCTGTTAAATCTGAACTGCTCACAGACGAGCTGGTGTTCAGTTCATCGCCCACACAATCACACAGCAGTGTTACATAACAGCTTGTTTTTCTGTTACATTACACTGGAGGGTAGAGTGTGTGTGTGTGTGTGTGTGTGTGTGTTTACATCGCTCTGGTTCTTGTTGACCTCCATGGCGTGCTCCACCTCCGGCAGTGTTTTCATGTTGGTGTAGCTGGACTTCCCCTTCTCTCGATTAAACTTCTCCTTGTAGAACTTCTGCAGAGACGCAGAGAGAAGAGAAGGAACGAGAGGATCAGAACGATGAAAAGATGGAGGCAGACGAGCTGGTGAAGGAGGAAAGAATACGAGCGGGATGAGGGAGAAAACATCTGATGGCAGCTTGTTGCTGAATAACGACTGACGGCGCGCTCGATCGTTCGACCAACAATAAGACGAGCAGCTTCCGACTGTGAAAATGAGAAAATTCACATCAGTACAAATAAACGGACAAAACAAACTGCTGCTTCTTGTGTTTGGCTTCAGTTTGAAATACGATGTTTCAAAAACAAATTGATTGGGAACAATATTTCTCCTGAGTTTATAAAAAGCTGATGAGAATTCAGTAGGTTCACGTTCAGGTAAAACTCAGGTGTATCTTAAAATCCTCCCTGAGTTTCAGAAGACGGGTTTGTTCAGCCAGACATGAAGGAAACTCTGTTTTCTGTTGCAGAAAGAGACGAAACCTTCAGTCTGATTTGTTCCCATCAAGCAAAATGCATCAAGTAGAGAATCATATCTGCTCAGATCAGCTGTCAATCAAACGGCGGTCATCTCAGGATCTTGTTTTTATAGCATTTAATGATGGAATACTTTGTTTTTGACTTAATATGTGATTGAAATGAATCTAGTGGACATTTGGAAATAAAAGCAGTTTCTGTTGGTGTTTGCTGCACTAATGAAACACCCACTCCTGCCTGTTTGTTTGTTGATTGAACCTTGATGACGCAGTTTAATCTGGAAATGGTTTGCATGAATAGAATCATGAGAATCTCAGTTTTCTGATGATGTACAGTGAATACACTTTATTTAGATGTTACACTATTTGCTGAGCTGTTTGTAAAGCTGCTGAACCTTTAATCAGGTTTTAATGAAAACATCTGTGACTGTTACAAACACTAAACAGTAAACCAGGTCGGGACTCGTCGTCACAACACGTCCACAATAACTTGACATTGTTTTAGATTCTCGGTGCTGCAGATGATGATCACTTTAACACCTCACAGCCTCTCCGGTTCTGGTTCAGCCTCTGGACTTCAGCTGTGTTGTGTTCTGCAGACGCTGGGAGAATCTGGACCGTGTTGTCGAGATGGTGGTCCACGTTTTACGCTCCAGTTGGCGTTAAATTGCTCGGTCAACAGACGTGAAACCAGAAAGCATCAGTTCTGCCGGTGCCCCAGTTTCTACCTCCAGCTTTGATTCTGCGCCCTGAGGGCCGACTGACAGCGAACAATAACTCTCGTCTGTTCAGTCTGCAGACACAAACACGGCTCATCTCAAACAGTCCCACTCCATCAGATCTGACGTGTAATCGGGTCAGTTTGGATTTTATGATTTCTTGCATCATTGAAAACATCAGAGCGTCGTTTTGCTCTCGATGAGTTCAACTTCCACTCCACGACCTGCAGGTGCTGGTGGAGGACCAAGACCACATTTCTGCTGCAACAACTCTGGATGTTATTTCATGATCAGTCCAAAACCTCCTTGGTCTGCGTCTTGACTGGGTCTCAGCCACTGAAAGTCTTTGTCTTGGCTCTGTTTTTCTTTGACTGAAGGTTTTCAGGACTGAAGATAAAGTTCACTGACACAAATCAAGAGGCATCTTAATCCTCCAAACAGCTGATTTACATCTGTGGTGTTTTCAGAGGTGCTGGTTTTTAGCTGTGGTCCTTCAAAACGTGTAACTTCAACCTGCCACCGTGTGTGTGTGTGAGTGTGTGTGTGTGTGTGTGTGTGTGTGTGTGTGTGTGTGTGTGTGGCAGTAGGTCAGTGTCTGTGTCCTCAGGCAGTAGAGCACAACACAGCTGCTCTCTGTGTTCACGCCTCAGCAGACAAAATGATACTAACACACACACACACACACACACACACACACACACACACACACACACACACACACACTCCCTCAGTGTGTGTGTGTGTGTGTGTTAAACTGACAGCATCTTGTTGTGTCTCTGATAAAACGCCTCTCCTCCCGCTGAGCTCCTCTGGCTTCTTTTTTTGTCTCAGGGTCGATTTTTAATCCGGCTGCTGCGACGTTTGTCAGAAGATGTTCAGTCTGAAGGATGTTTGACAGCTGAAGGTCCGAACCAGGTTCCATGTTTTTGTCACATGGTTCAAATCTGGTCTGGTTAGTTTTGTTTTTTATAAAGCAAGAACAGCTTTACACAACATACCTGCGTCCTGTCGTCATGCACAGACTCTAAGGAAAACATAAGGAATGGTTGAAAACTGATGAATGAACGGCCAAAAGACGTCGATTCAACGTCTCTGTCGACATGGAAACACGTCCACCGACAACCAGAATGAACCTTTCTGCCACCACGGTATCCGTCCTATCGAATGAATCTCTTCTTTGTGTTTCTTTGCTTTGACAGACACAATATGAAGCCATGAAACTGTTATCCATCATCAGATCAGCGTCAGACTCACGTCGCTCTGCGTCTTGATCAGCTCTCTGGCGAAGACGGTCTCGATGGTTTGAGGCATCTGTGCGTACAGACTGCAGCCGGCGTCCTTCTTCCCGTCCTCCCTGTACGCTTTCTGCAACACAACACGTCACTATTACCTCCAAACCAAACAAAATATCCCAGAGTACCAAGGAGTTTATCTTCATGTGCCACCTTTAACTTTCCACTTCCTGTCTTTGTTTCACTTTCTCACATGTTCTATAAGTTTATCCCTCTCTGTGTTTTCGCCTCACTCTGCGTTAGTTTGTCTGTTTCCTTTAGTCTTGGATTTTGGATGTTCTGGTCTACAGCTCTGGTTGCAGTTTGCTGCGTTCACGTGCTCCTCGGATGTCTTAATGTAGGAACGTGGGAGCTTCGTCAGACAAACCTGATGAAGGTCGAGTACCAAAACGTCATAAACAAATGCTTTTTTATGTTACGCAGGAGTTTGCTTGCAGCTTTCGATCTACTCGTCCCTCTCTTACGCACCTGCCTCTGAGTTTCATGCTTTTTAGTTCCATGTTTGCCAAACCTTGACATTATAAAGAGGTATATCAAAATCTTTATGATTACGATTAGAAATAAAAGCTGTTTGATCCCAGAGATAAGTATTACTGTCAAATCTCATCATAAACTTTCCAGACAATCTAATTTCAGTACTGTCGGTCCAAGAGGACGTTGATGAGTTCCATGTGGATGTTTTTGACTTATTAGTGTCAGACGCTCAACATCAGTATCAGAGTCGTATTGGGGGAGTAAAGTCGGGTCGATGCGTCTGTAATTAGTCGCTTTGGTTTAATTAAAGTCACAAAATAAGCTCCGTCTGTGCTGTTGCTGTGATTAAGACTACATCTCCCAGAGGCCCTGTTGTTTCCTCTCTATCTGCTGCTCTCATCAGATTATTTCCTCGTTAGCGGCAGAAGTGATTGTTACTCTGTGCGTTGAATGTTTTCACACTGGAAGATGAATTATACGAGTGTATTATAGCGTAATTAGAAATGTCAGCGTACGGAAGACAATCGCTGTGTGATGCTTTCAGACGCTGTTGTTCTACTAATTAACTCGACGCTGACACGGAGGAGCTTCTACTCACAGCGGATCAAATCTAAAACGAGCTGATGAACCAATTTAATATAAATAAATCCGAACACAAAACATATACGGGACTTTGTACTGAGTGTTTGTGAGATTTGTCAAAATGTATGATATATTTTAACGCTGCGATCTGATCCAAGATAATAAGAAACATTCTGGAATAGAAGCTGATTGAGTTCTTTTGTCATTTTACAACCTGACAAAATCATGATTAATGAATAAAAACACAGAAATGGCTTTAAGAAAAAACCCGTCATCGAAGGACGACTGATCACAGTTATTACTAACAGTTAGAGTTTGGAGCGCAGCGTCGGAGGTTTGTTTCGTACCTCGCTGTGCAGCTGAGTTTGCTCCTTGGCGTGTTGAGTGTCTTTGGTCTCCGGCAGCAGAGAATACAGAGAGTTCACCAGCTCCTTCTTTCCCGCCTCCTTGTATTTACTCTGAGGACAGAAAACAGCAGCTTTAGATCCAGAGACAGTTTCTCTTGTCTCGTGTTGTTTGTCACGATTTTCTAAGATCTGGTTTTGTTTTAATACGAATAAGAAACTAAAGTTATTCAGCTGCTCCAAGAACAAACTGAACAGAATCCCTCAGAACTGGGAAATAATTGGCCAGGATTTCAGTTTTCTGTCTGTGGTTTTGGTCTCATGGACTCCAGACATGCATTTCTGATCTTTAATCCACTTCTGGACATTTTAAGTCATAATAGGGATCCACATCCATCAGGAAAGCCAATGTGGAAGTACCAACAACTTGCAGTTCCTTGAATGAGTCAAGTCAATCCCCACAGAGCTCATGTTAACTCCACAGAGGAAATAAAAACATGTTTACAGCCTGATACAAAACAAACTCTCAGACTCCATAGCGACTTTATCCCTTTACAGGGGGGAAGTTTTATATAAATCACTTGTTCAAATCATATTAAGGCTTAAATCTGTGCTTAGACTGACAGGTACCCACGACATGAGGTAATATATCATATCTGAAAATGAGAAATCAGATCCAACAGGCTATAAACGCTGAGAAATGAAGGGATCACTAGGAAATGTGATTATAGCAGCTACTGTGAAGATTTGATGAACTGTTCCTTTAACACTTTAACGACCTGCAGGGATGCTGTGATTTACAGTAATGATTCAGATGTTATCTACACAAAGTACGACACTACAAGGTCACATTTTAACAATGCATGAGCAACACAGCAAACACTGAAAGAGCTTCAGAGCTGCAGGAGTTCCACCGCACGCTGTGAGTCGGATTCAGAAGATGAACCGAATTCTTCAGCGCTGAATCTCTTCATTAATTATTCAGCAGTGATGTTGGGACAAAAAAAATCATACAAAACACAAGCTGGCTATTTCAGGCAAACACACACACACACACACACACACACACACACACACACACACACACACACACATACACACACACACACACAGTGTTTCCCACCTCGCTGTGTGTCTCGGCCATCTCTTTCACAAACTGAGTCTCCAGAGTTTCGGGCAGCAGAGAGAACAAAGTGTTGGGAAGATCCTCTTTGTCCTTCTTGTACTTCGTCTTAAAGATAAAAAGCATTTATAACATTTTCAACTTGTTCCTTCATGAACCACTGTGAGATGTTCACAACAATTCACAGTAAATGACTCTCGTGTGTTTGGATTATTGTTGGAACAGCAGCGGCACCATCATTTGTATTTGAGATTATGGATATTTGGTGTAAACGTTTAAAGAAATAACACGAGTCATTTATCATGAATTTGTTGAGAATTTCACACCATAACTCAGTAAAACTTCAGATGATATTCTAGTTTCTTACTCTCACATTTTTGTTTTCTATTCTCAGAATATTACCAGGTATTATCTCCTGTGTGTTTTCTATCAAAAAATCAGTTTCGCTTTCGCTTTTATAAAATTGAAAACAGCACAGTTGGTGTTTAGAGATGCAGACAAACGTTTCACAATTAGTGCAACAGAAAAAGAAGCTTAAAAGAGAACCAAAATAAATATAGAACAATACACCTTTATATTTTATAAAAGATAAAAAAAAACACAACTTGAACTGGAAACATGTGAGGAAACAAACTGTATGAGACAGAAAGCTTTGAGTGTCTCAGACTTTCACCTCACTCTGAAGTTCAGAGATCTGCTTCACAAACTCCGTCTCTTTGGTCTCCGGCATCTGGTGGAAAACGCTGCTGCTGATCTCCAGTCTGCCTTTCTGCTTGTATTTATTCTGTGACACACACACACACACACACACACACACACACACACACACACACACACAGCAAGATGGTAAAATGAATGTTCATGAAACAAACAAATGGAACTTGAGTCTCTTTCCATGCAGTGAACAGTTTGTGAGGATCAAGAATTGTAACTGAGACGTTGATTCGCAGCTCTGTTACTACGTCCACTGGCGGATCAGAGGTGGAATTAAAGGAGGCGTGAACGGGACTAATGGGTGTGATCACGTCCACCCACCTCACTCTGAAGCTCCATGGCGGCTTTAGCGAGCTTCATCTCTTCCGTCTCGGGCAGCACAGAGTACAGGTTGCTGCTCAGCTCCTTCTTCCCGTCTTCCTTGTACTTCAGCTGCAGAGGACAGAAAACACACTGAGCTGACTCGTTGATTTCTTTCCTCAGGGGTCAAAATAATAATATATCTCCTGTCGCTGTTATGCAGACGACACCCAGCTGTTCACCAGGTATCACTGCACTCCTGTAACACTGTTGGACTCATTCTGGACGAGTTAAAAACATCTGCGCTACATGTGGGAGTGTGTGCACCTGACTCTGCAGCTCAGTAGCCTCTTTAGCATGTAGCGTCTCCAGAGTTTCAGGTAGCTGGTGGTACAGACAGCTGCTCGCCTCCTTCCTGCTCGCCTCCTTGTACTTAGCCTGAAGAAATCATCAGCTGTTAGCAAACGTTGACACCACACACACATACACACATCTGTCTCAGATCGCAGTCAGAAACGTGAGCTCGAAAATGTGTTGATGCTGAAATCAGTTTAGTGAGAATGTCGCTCTCAAGGCGAACACAAAAAAGGTCCTTTGTTTGCTGTGATCGTACGGTTAATGTGCAGGAAAGTAATATGGCTGTTTGAGTAACGCAATAGTGAAAATCTATCTGACAGCAACAAAAGTTTTAGAGCTTTATTGGCGTTGTGTTTACTGATTCTCATAGAAGTTATAACGACAGGAGACCAAATGAAACGCAGCGCTACCGTGACGAAATCTGAGGATTTCTCTGGTTTGAACTTTGTTGGAAACATTTGGATAAAGTAATAAACTCAACAGCATAACAAAGGTCGAAACATTTTAAGACATTATCATGAAGAAATCTTACAAATTGTATGTTTAAAGGATATCAATGAAGTATGTCGATGTGAAAAGTCCTTATATTGTCTTAACTTTGACAGTGGCCACACAGCAGGAAAGTCCGGACCTTTAATTCAGTAAAACGCCAAATAAATGCGTAACTGCAGCTCTCTCACCTCGCTCTGCAGCTCAGACACAGTTTTAGCAAACTGAGTCTCAGCAGTTTCAGAGAGCTGAGAGTAGAAGCTCTGAGAGCGGCTCTTCATCCCGTCCTCCTTGTATTTACTCTGAAGATAAAGAGAAGGAAAACACTGAAGACACTGAGAATGTTTACATGCACAAAATACTCTGCGAGTCATTTACATGGCTGATGAAAACAAATACTCCACTACGTGCAGATTTGGAATCACTGTTGAATCAGTGTCTTTGTCAAATACAAGTTTGAGGTTTGTAAATTCATTCTGCAATGCATTTAAAGAAAGCTGCAGGTTTTTTATAGAAAGCCTAAAAGTACAGAATAACATCATCTGCATACAGACGAACATCACTGTTTATAAAGACGATATTATTTATATGAACAGAGAACAGAACCGGTCCTGAGCTCGAGTCTTGTGATCTCACATGATCACTTTTATGCCCTCCTGTCTGTCACACAGGTGTAAGTCAGACTGAGTCGCAGGAAGAGTTACACCTGGTGAGTAGAGTTACGTGTTCTTCACCTCGCTCTGCAGGTCGGACATCTTGGCGGCGAGCTGGATCTCCGCCGTCTGAGGCAGCTGAGCGTACAGACTGGACGCCATCGCCTTCTTCCCGCTCTGCTTGTACTTGTTCTGAAGGAAACAAAAAACAGCAGCGATGAATTCAGATATTATCTTATTATTCCTTTCTGCTGTTCAACTTGAATTCACTTCATCGGAATATAGATTATTTAAGTGCAGAATCTCCTCCTGGTCTGTTACGATAAATAAAGTGTCCATTGGAACTAAATTAAACCCAGTCTGGGTTGCCAGATACCACGACACACAGAAAGACACTCCAATTGGATTTTTATCACTATGAAATCAGGTAATTAGCAGGAGAAATAAACAATAAAGAGCACATCAGGAGAAAGGATTAAAAAGGGAGACTCCTGCAACAAACAGGACTTGAATCTGAATCTGCAGAACCTCAATAATCCAGCCCCTTTGGAAAAATGTGATGTGAAATAATCTAACTTGTCCAACCTTTAAATTATAGATTAAAGACTTTCTACATGATTTGACACTGGAGAGAATTCGCTGGTCTAAACCTCAGACCATCAGCGAGAGGCGGACCAGAGAGAAACCAACATTCATGGGAGACTGTTTGATATTTCCATGGTTACAGTTTCTCAGTTCTCGGCTCATGATTGTTGTTTTTTTTCTCCTGCTGAATATCTGAGTGATGTTACATAAACCCCTCAGCGAGATAATGCTGACAAAATGTTGCTCTCCAAACAGCATCACAAATATCCTCTGCACTCATCGCCGCGCCTTCAAAGTAAAATATGATTCATTCATTAATTCTTTGAAGAGAAACATTGCAGTCGGTCGCAGCTTCTCTCTCTGCCTCCGCCGAGTGCAGCCGGGACACAAGTGTCTCAGCTCTGTCTTTACACGAGGCGACATCGGGACAGTCGACTGTTCGTGTCGTCTGCTGCGGGATAAACACGAGCATGTGAGTGAGTGAAAGTGAATAATGGATGCTCGTACCTCGCTCTGCAGCTCAGTAACCTCTTTAACGCGCTGCGTCTCCAGAGTCTCAGGCAGCCGGTGGTACAGAGCGCTGCTGGCTTCTTTCTTCCCGGCTTCCTTGTACTTGACCTGCAGGAAAACACATTTCTGTTTGCGTCACGATACTTTTTACAGCTTCTGCTTCGCAAACACACATCAAATTATGAGATTAAGTGATACAACCTGTAAAAAATACATGTTTTCTTTATAAATCACCTGAATTACATCATTTATCACAGCGAAATATTTCATATTTGCACCAGTCTGTCAACGAACATTTTGCTACAAAAGCTTCTGCGAGGAAAAGTGAAGTAACAGCTTTCAGTTCTGAAGGTTAAAAGCTTTTAGCACCTCTTGCTTTTAAAAAAACAACTCAAATTGTTGCTTTTTTGTCGGTAGAAACCAGAAACCCAGCAGCTGAAGGTGAAGACACACCAGAGATCAAGTGAACAGACAGAACGAGCTGAGAGATGAAGAGCTGCTGTCGTCTTAGTGTTTGTCCAGAGAACAGAGAAGCTCAACAGAGGATGAAAACACAAGACGGAGGAGGAGGAGGAGGAACAGGAGGAGGAGGAGAAGGAGGAGGAGGAGGAACTGGAGGAGGAGGAGGAGGAGGAACAGGAGGAGGAGGAACAGGAGGAGGAGGAGGAGCAGGAGGAGGAGGAGGAGGAGGAGGAGGAAAGAAAGGAATCCAGGAGCCCTGAATGTGTTTCTGATAACGCGACCAGAATAGACAGCAGTGGTCAGTTTATCTGCAGTGTGTTAACATGCTGGAGTGTCTGAGGCAGCACACACACACACACACACACACACACACACACACACACACACACACACACACACACACACACACACACACACACACACACACACTCCGTCTCTGAGGACGCTGACGCACAAACATTCCCCACAACCTTCATCGACAAATCACAAGACGACAGCAACAACATCTATGTTCATCACTGAGACTATTTCCAGTCCCAGTTTCTCAAATTGGTTCCTTCTTCAAACTTTAACGGCTCAGAAAAATATGGCTTCATCTCAACAACAACATGTTCTCTGTAGGTTTTATTAAGCAAACAGGAGGAAACAGTCTGTCGGGGACTATATTCAGCGGTGGATTAATCCACGTTTGGTGCTCTTGTGAGTGTTTGTGGCAGGACGGTTTGTTTTCTGGGGTTGAGTCAGAATAAACTACAGTGAGTACGAGGGAACAACATCGTGGCTCACTGATGTGTTTTTAATAGTTTTTGGACAAACAAATCAGGCGGAGGACAGAACACAGAACTCAGGAGGAGAAACTGTTGGACACGAGATTTGTTGACAGGAAGACAAATACAGAACGCGGTCTCATGAATTATTGGTTCAGTTTAGAGAGCAGCTTTGTGATCGAGTGTGTGAATGAAGGTTTCTCACCTCGCTGTGCGTCTCGGCCATCTCTTTCACAAACTGAGTCTCCAGAGTTTCAGGCAGCAGAGAGAACAAAGTGTTGGGAAGATCCTCTTTGTCCTTCTTGTACTTTATCTTGAATCAATAAAAAAGAGAGAGAAAAATGAGACGAGGAACAATAAATGACTCTCGTGTGTTTGGATTGTCTTCACATCTTTCTTTGAAAGTTTTTACCAAATTAACGTGGTGTAAAATGAAATCAGTGACGGCGTATTTGGACCGTTTCATGCAAAGAAGAGAAAATTACAGAACCACGTTGGAGGTTAATATTCTGAGGAAACAACACAATAAATACAGCTCAGAGTTTCTTCTTGCTCTGCAATTGTTTCTCCTTTTTTACGTACAATGGCCCGATTATTAGATTCTGATCATTTGGTGTAAATGTTCTAAGAAATACATAAAGATAATCTAATTTATTGTTCACCTATTATGAATTTCACTCCATAACTCAGTAAAATTAAAACTTAAAGAATAATGTGAACTGCTCCTTAAATTCCCTTTCTGGCCTCGTTACTTATTAAAACAAACACCTGATTGGTGCGTCCACCTGTGTGAGGCGTTCAGGGTCCTCACCTCACTCTGTATCTCTGACATCTGCTTGGCGAACTGCGTCTCTGCCGTCTCGGGGAGGAGCGAGTACAGGTTCTTACTGATCTCCTTCTTCCCCTCTTCTTTATACTTGACCTGAGAGAGAGGAGGCAGCGTTCAGCATCACCACGCGGACTCACAGCAGCGATGCTCTTTAAAAGCTCCTCACCTCGCTGTAAATGTCTCTCAGCTCTTTGGCCAGCTGTGTCTCTGTGGTTTCAGGCAGCTGGTGGAACAAAGAGCCGCTCGCCTCCTTCAGTCCGTCCTGCTTATACTTCACCTGCACAAAGACGGCAGAACAGAGAGAAACTGACGGTCAGAGCTGGAAATAAAGTTATTTATATATTTCAGTTACTTCTGGAAGAATTAGACAAAAGGAATCAGGGTTTGAAGGTGTGAAGGAGGTCGTTTGGAGAACATCTTTCCTTTAAGTCACGATCTGACCTGAACTCATCACGCAGCACCTGCACTCACCTGACTCTGCAGCTGTGACGCCTGTTTAGCGTGCAGAGTGTCCAGAGTCTCAGGCAGCTTCGAGTACAGAGAGCTGGACGCCTCTTTCCTCCCCGCTTCTTTATATTTGGTCTAAAAACGAAAAGACACAACATCAGTCAGCACTTCAGAAACACAGAAGTGTATCTAACAGTTCTTTTACACTTTCTGTCCATCACAATGTTTTCATCTAATGAAACAACTGGCTTAAAGGTGCAATATGTAAGAAGTTTAGCTCAAAACAATCAATCAGTGGTAGTCTGACTAACTGCATGGCTAACTGAGCTAACATGCTAACATTAATGACTGTATAAAATGAATACAGCCATCAGCAGTTAGCAGTTACTCTCCTATTCTTACAGATTGCACCGTTTAACGAGGAAGAATCATAAAGAAACTAATGAAAACATGAATAACAGTCATTTATATTCAGCATGTGACAGTTTGTCGTACCTCGCTCTGTATTTCAGAGACAGTTTTAGCAAACTGGATGTCGTTGGTGTCGGCCAGCTGAGAGTAAGCGCTGACGGTCTGACTCTTCCTCCCGCTCTCTTTGTACTTGTTCTGCAGAAGACACAACACATTCAGAGGGACGTTTTATCAAACCAGCAGCTTCTCTTTGTTGTATTGTGACACTGTTGTTGGTTCGTACGACATTTTTACAGCCTTTATATCAACAAAGATGGAGCTCAACTCAGGAGGAATGAATCTGCAAACACTGACTCTTCTCTTTCTAGTTTCATTTGCAGTGTTTTCCCCTTTTAGTGTCCTGGAAGTTCACTTGAAAATAAGAGAACTTTCAGATTTTTTTGAAATGCTGTGAAGCCCTCTGAGCTCTGCTGGACTCTGGGTCTGATCCTGCTGTCTGACTTTGATTCTCTGTGATTTCAGAAAGATTTCATTCTGTTCACAAACATTCGACTCCAGTTTTTCCTTCTTTTCTGAATGCTGTTGCAGTTACAACAGAATTACAGATAGAATCAGACTTACAGCTCAAGACAAGGAGAGAAAAGCTACACAAAATACAAATATTTATCTTCCATTACAAATCAAACTAGACGAGAGACGAGACAGATTACTGTGACACTGAGAGCAGAACAACAAAAACCCTCAATGACTTAAAAGAAACTGGTTTAAACAATAATAGGATGTGTGTGTGTGTGTGTGTGTGTGTGTGTGTGTGTGTGTGTGTGTGTGTACCTCACTCTGCAGCTCCGTCATCTCTCGAGCGAACTGAGTCTCGGAGGTTTCAGGAAGCTGAGAGTACAGAGACGACGTCATCTCCTTCCTCCCTCCATCTTTGTACTTCTTCTGTCAGAGACAAAGAAACAAACACTGACTGCGATTCATCTCCAGTGAAAACAGTCTCGTTCTGACACAAGCATCTCTACAATCCAGGTTTCTATAAACTGATCAGTGTAAAGTTGTACAGTCAGAGTTAGAACAGTGTGTAACTAAAGTGGCTGTACAGACGGACTAGTGAGTCGATGAGTCTCCGTGTTCGCTGTGAGGACGTTTAATGTCCCCGACAACCTCTGTAGTCTCATTCAGACACTCGTTAGCAACCGCTAACTGCTTCTAACACATGAAGAGCTTCAGGATTAAACTGTGGGATGTTTAACGAAGAACAAAACAATCTTTCGTTTGTGATAACCACACACCTTATTTCACACATTCAACTGAAAAACAATCTAAAAACTCAGACTTTGAGACGAAGGAAGAGAATGAAAGTAAATTATTACATTTTGGGTGAACTAACAGTGAGTGTAACCATTGAGTTTATGTGAGTGGACGAGCGACAGGTGGATCTGAGAAAAGAGATAAAGGGAGAGAACGACAAACATGACAGCAGATGAAACTCACCTCACTCTGCAGTTCAGACACTTCTTTGACTCGTTTGGTCTCCAGAGTTTCAGGCAGTTTGGAGTAAAGAGACGACGCCGCCTGCTGCTTCCCAGCCTGCTTATACTTCACCTGAGACACACACACACACACACACACACACAGTTAACTATAATCACACCACAGTCCGTCTTGATAATCTTCTATTTCTTCCAACAACTGATCGTGCGCCAACAAACATCTTCTGACCACCGTTATCAGTCGTGCTTCCTATTGGCTGTCGAAATAGTGACCATTCTGTGACATCATCAGATTTATCAGCTGCTGACCAATAGGACTTCAGTCCCAGAAATATAGTCTGACCCTGAGTGCTCCTTTTAAAGGACTATACCATGTTTTCTTCCCTTGTAATGTGTGTCAGTTTCTGTGCAGCACCACTGTTAAAGCCTGTTACCTCTTTAGTTGCCAGACTCCATTAAAAAATGCTTGATTTTTAAACTTGTCGCTTTGGGAGAAACTGTATAAACGTTGTGAAACTCCGTCTACAACACATTGTTAACTATCTGGGGCTACTTGTTCATTCGGCACATGTTTTACATGCAGTGAGCGGGACGTTGTGAATGAGCTGAGGTGATTTCAGACTCTCACCTCGCTGTGCATCTCACCCATCTCTTTCACAAACTGAGTCTCCAGAGTTTCAGGCAGCAGAGAGAACAAAGTGTTGGGCAGATCCTCTTTGTCCTTCTTGTACTTTGTCTTAAGAAAGAGAAAAAGCTGTGATGTAAACAGAGAAATGTCTGCGTTGAAAGAAAGAAGAAACAGAAGTGAAACAGCTTCACTGCACCTCGCTCTGGATCTCTGACATGTGTTTGGCGAAATACATGTCTGCTGTCTCGGGCAGGAGGTGGTAGAGCGCCGAGGACGCGTCCTTCTTACAGCCTTCTTTGTATTTCAGCTGCATCACGACACAAACACACAAATCAGCACCTCAGAACTCGCTCAGGTGGAAGTTATCAAGGAGAGAGTCGATGTGTGAACGTGTGTTTAGACTGAACGTAAAGTGAATGCTAATATATTTCCACTTATCCTGAAGTTTTATGTCTCTGCTTCATGAGGTCTGAACACATTTTATTGATTTAGTTTCTCCAGATGGAGGTTCGTCGTCATGATTAATGTCGATGCTATAAAACTCTTCTCTGAGGATTCAAACATTTTATCATTCAGCCTTCAGTCTCCTCCGTAACATCTTATTTTTAGGACGACCTCGTCCTGAAACAGCTCGACCAGCCGAGCACTAACTCACAAACTCTGAATACTAAAAAAGCTTTTAACATTGTCGTCTTACACAAGGAGGAATATTCTTTACAGGGAACTGTGGAGGAAACATCAGGCTGCTAAAAGCCCCGAAAACTCGTCTGCTCAATCAGCTTCTTACTGTGAGAAATAAACATTAACACAATATTCACTGAACATGTTGAAACAGTTCAGGTCACGTGACGGATGACAGATGTGTTACATGAAGCGGTGGCTGGTTGTCACCTGACTCTGGAGCTCCGTCACCTCCTTGGCCAGCTCGGTCTGGAGGGTTTGAGGGAGGCTGCAGAACAGACTGGACTCCTTCTGCACGTCCTCCTTGTACTTCACCTGCAGGGACGACAGCGTTAGCTCGTAGCTCGTGTGGCAGACGAAAAGTTCAGGCACGTGGTGGAGATGTTACAGAGACGTAGACGCTGGTGAAGGTGTGAGATCAGTACCTGGCTCTGTATCTGTGACGCCTGCTTGGCGTGTTGCGTGTCCAGAGTTTCTGCCATCACCGAGTACAGACAGCTGCCGGCCTCCTGCCTCCCCGACTTCTTATACTTCGTCTGAAAAAACAAATAATGGGTCAGGTTTTGGGAAAACATTAAAAACTCTTTAAGCCTTATCCTCAATTTCATTCGATTATAATCTTAGTATCTCGAGATATAGTATCATACATTCACAAATGGCGCAGAGAGGAGAACCTCTGGATTAACTGTCAGAAAATCAGACAGGTAATAAATGATTTTCAGGTAAACAAAGTGTGAAAAACTTTCATCCAGATGTTTATAGCATACATCTTAAACTCTAGAGGATATAAATTGTATATTCTCCCAATTTAGATTCCGCCTTTTTTTGTGTTTTTGATTAAACAGCACTTAAAAAGTCTTCAGACTTCACCCGAAGGCCAGAATTTATCCTCTGCTGATGAACTATCTGTATTTTCAGTCACAACAGATGATACACAAGAAAAATATTATTCAAATCTTCTCAAAAATATCGTTGTGACCTGTTTGGTTTACCTGACGGAGCTTTAATCTTTCTTATCGTCACATTCTGGGCTTGTCTCATTTATGTACACCTATTCACAGATTCATCGTCTCTCTCCTCTCTTTGTTTCATCTCACCTCGCTCTGCAGCTCAGAAACACTTTTAGCAAACTGAGTCTCAGCAGTTTCTGGCAGCTGAGAGTAGAAGCTCTGAGAGAGGCTCTTCATCCCGTCCTCCTTGTACTTGTTCTGCGAGCAGAGACAAAAAACAAAAACAGGCCGATTATAATTAGTGATAACGTGATTCTAACAATAAACAGCTTGAGTGGTTTCTGGAGTTTGGGGCCAAAATTAATAATAGCTACCACTGAGAGAAGAACTGAGAGCTGCACAGAAACAGACGGACGACAGAGAAGACACTCATTCATTATAGATTCATTCATTCATAACTCAACACAGACGTCATCCCAGATTTAAAGCGGCCTCAAACGTTATTTCAATAAACCTCAGGAAGAGAAATGTCTGCCAGAGACACAACTGAGCCAGATGACGCAACATTATGCAACTTTTTACCTTAAAGTATCTTCAAAGTCACGTTGACGGCACGATGTGCTGTAACAGCACTACAGACTTCAATCGAGGGGACGTTGTTATGACGTACAGAGTTTTGTTTGTAGTTTGACAAATTGTTACAAAGCTGATATTTATAAGCGCCAAAGCCCACAAAATTCCAGTTTCTACATAGTGCTGCTTTAAAGTCGCTCGTCATTTCTCTGTTGGGAGTTTTAAGATTTGAGTTTGACCTCGCATCACTTAACTAAAGACTGTGTTACCCACTTATGATTCATTTCAGGTTTACGTAAGGTTCAGTGCTGCAAAATTCAGCTGAAGCTTAGCCGACATCTTCTGTCATCCTGAGCGAACTCCACCGACTGACGGAGGCCATGAGACGCGGCTGAAAGCTTCGGTGCTGTTACATCACACTGCCATAATGTGCTGAGGTCAGAATCCAAAGCTAGCTCCAAGAATAAAGATGGCAGCACATCAACAACACTCTCTGCTAGCTTTCCTTGGCTGTAGCTAGCCACCATCAGCTAATTAGCTTATGGTGCGGATAGCGTGGAGCCAAGCCCCCAGCAGCAGCGCCAGCAGAGTGGGTCAGCGCTCAGCTCAACTGGATCAACAGCCTCCCAGTGAGGAGACAAAGTACAGAGGCGATTTACAGCCGGGCACAGGTGCAGACGCCACACCTGCGTGTAGAGTTTCGGCGCTCTTACTTGGCTCTGCATGCCGCTGAGCTCTCGAGCAAACTGGTTCTCCAGAGTGTCGGGCAGCTGGTGGTAAACTGGATGCGACATCTCCTTCTTACCAGCTTCTTTATACAAGATCTGCAACATACGGAGGAGACGGCGTCAGTGTGTGAGAAGACAGATCTTTGTGTCTGTCTCATGATGTCTGTACGTACCTGACTCTGTAGCTGTGAAGCCTCTTTAGCGTGTTGAGTCTCCAGAGTTTCAGGCAGTCGGTGATACAGAGACGTCTGCTTCTTACTGGCCTCTTTGTATTTAGTCTGGAAGACACAATCAGAATCAGGCTCAGTGTTTGAATGTAATGATGAGTTAAATGCTCAACAGAATGTGGAATTATTGATGCTGCAAACAACTACAACTATGAAAACGTAGCTCCTAGAAGGAGAAACTTCTGAAATAAATTTTTGGCGCTCGACATTCATGACGCAACTGTTTTCACATTTAAGACAGCGTGCAGGAGTTTGTTTGTAACTTCTGATCTACCTACGCTCCTCTACGTCTCCTGACAGATGGTGTCTCCATCTGGAATGACGTCGCAAGAAACTATTTGGAGAGGCACTTTCAAAAAATACTTGGCAGGTGATTGAGCTAACTTCAACCAATCAGATCAACCGTAGGAGAGCGTTACCACCGGTGCTGCTTAATGAAACTCTGTCAAGAGAAGAGTGAAGACAGTTTCTGTTCTTCTTTGAATGAAATTGAACTGATGCTACAGCAGCTCCTGAAAGATCAGCGATTGTTCTGGTTCAGCCACAGTTCTGTTCAATCTGCAGAAGTATCCGTTAACGGAACCAACACCACCGGACTCCTGAACTCGACCTCAACGCTCCACCATAAAATATAGTTTTTCTTTTAGAAAGAAGAAAGAAAAGTGACCTTTTTCAACAAACTACAAAGAATCATCATCTTCCATCGTCTCTGCAGAGAATCCCTGATTTGATCCATCGTGTCTGAATCAGCTGCTTCTTCAGTAAACTCCTAAATGATGTAAAGTCTGGAGGTGTGAATCATCTGTATATGAACCACTGAGTGAACACACCTCACTCTGCAGGTCTCTCAGCTCTTTAGCATGCTGCTGGTCGATGGTGTCCGGCAGCAGAGAGAACAGGTTGACGCTCAGCTCTTTCTTACCGTCTTCTTTGTACTTGACCTTGCGAGGAGACAAAATACAGCCACGTGAATCAGAACGAAACTGCCAAAGCTGCTCGTGCATTCAAATGTAACGGCTGGATCTAAAATAAGAGAAACGAGAGTCGGTCGCACCTCGCTGAGCATCTCCGTCTGCTGCCGGGCAAACTGGGTGTCGATGGTTTCTGGCATCAGGTGGAACAAACTGGACGAGTCTTTCTTTGAGCTCTGCTTGTACTTCAGCTGGAGAACAGGATGAAGATAAGAGAAGCACGATAAAAGACTTCAGCAGTGAAGGAAAGTCTCTTCTTCTGGTGTTACTTTATAATCATGGATCCAGACAGTCTCAGGTCTGAGTTTGGGTCTTTGTTCAGGTTCATATGAGACAGTTTGAGGTGAATTACAATACAATCCGAGCGTTTTCACTACCTGACTCTGCAGCTGTGCCGCCTCTTTAGCGTGCTGCGTCTCCAGAGTCTCAGGCAGAGTCGAGTACAGAGAACTCATCGCTGCTTTCTTTCCTGCTTCTTTGTACTTCATCTGAAACACAACACAAACCACAAATAAACGTATTACTTCAATCAAGAACAATCCTGGGGTTTAAACTTAGGGGGAGAATATCTGTCTTTACCTGAAGTCAGTATGAGACCTCAACAGACTGACATCATTTATACTGCTGAACGTAAAGAGAGACACTGAAATAAAGTTGTGTGTCTGCGTAATTCAGGACTTTTGAACCAAATAAACCAGGCAGATTAGAGTCACACTGTGTTCTGTCATTTGGCTTTAAGCACGACAGAGACGCGGTTCATGTTGACATAAAAAAGCATTTATTTCAGCTTTTTTCTCTCAGTGTCTCCATCATCCTCGCCGCCTGTCGGCCCTTTTTCAACAGTCCCAGTGTTTCCTCATTAAAAGGTTTTATATATTAAAGGTTTTTGAGCATTGAGAATAATCTTCACTGTGATACGCAGTAAGAAGTTCAAGGAAAATAAAGAACAGAACACAGTGCGGGACATAAAGGGGGATTACATCAGCCCACTCTGGGTTTTCACAGCCCGATACTGAAACGACCCGAGGCTCAGTGAATGCTGCTTTTTATCATATTATGTAATTTGCTTTGTAGGCAGAAACAAGTTGTTGCAGAGGAGCAACATGAAGCGATTCTCTGCCTCACCTCGCTCTGCAGCCCGGAGACAGTTTTGGCAAACTGAGTCTCTGCCGTCTCCGGCAGCTGAGAGTAGAAGCTCTGCGAGAGGCTCCTCCGCCCGTCCTCCTTGTACTTGTTCTGCAAGAGATGCAAACAGGTGAGCTGGACTCGTGAACGAGGGAGAAACTTCCAGATGATGACACATATTTCAGAAACAGTGTGTTCTCGCTGCGCCGCCAGACAGATGTGTGTACGCCGTGTTCGTGGCTACAGATGAGACATTGTTACCGACTCTCCTCTCTGATCCTGTTCCTGATGCTAATCTGGCCTCTGATGAGCGTCTGAGGTATAAAAACATCAGAGAGCATCGGATAACGGGATGGTGATTATTTATAACTAATCAAACAGCATTCTGACTGCAGCTCTCTCTGCGCTGCACTCACTCTGAGGAGGCAGCAGCTCTCCAGGATCCCTCCTGCATGTTTATTTCATCTCATTCCAAAATGTTTGAGGCTGAAGAAACAATTTCTGATTCCCCACATTAGCACAGCTTCATTTTTAGAATCAGCTCTGTTGGTTTCTGTGACTCAATCTCACATAATTTCACCAACAGCTGAGAGACATTTCGAGCAGGAAAACTTATTTCTGATTGTTTCTTTTTAAGGTGAACATGAGGAAACGTTGTCTATCGACCACTGGCTGTGTTTTATCTACCTCGCTCTGCAGGTCGGTCATCTCTCTGGCGAAGCTGGTCTCTGACGTGTCGGACAGAGTGGAGTAGAGCGAGCTCGACATCTCCTTCTTCCCACTTTCCTTGTATTTTATCTGGGAAGAAACATCAACAAGCAGAGGAGGATGATGAGGAAGAGTCAACCTATTCTTGATTCTTGAGCAAAAAGCTGATGAATCCTCCACATTCCTCTCAGATATCAGGAGATGAAACCTCCACGTTTACCTCGCTGAGCAGCTCTGCAGCTTCTTTAGCGTGCTGCGTCTCCATCGTGAGAGGAAGAAGAGAGTACAGGTTCGTCTTCACCTCTTTCTTTCCCGCCTCCTTGTACTTGGTCTGCAGATTGAAACCAACAGTCACATGAGGTGCAACACTCAGCCTGATCATAA
Source organism: Diplodus sargus (assembly GCA_903131615.1). Lineage (NCBI taxonomy): Eukaryota > Metazoa > Chordata > Actinopteri > Spariformes > Sparidae > Diplodus > Diplodus sargus. The sequence goes on from CAEMYA010000349.1 coordinate 64,729, forward strand.
CTTCACCAACATATTTTGGATTTCTCATCGTCTCTGCTTGAGTTAGAAATGTAAAAGCAGTCCATGTACCTCGCTCTGCAGCTCAGACAGCTGTTTGGCCAGCTGTGTCTCGGTGGTCTCTGGGAGCTGATGGTACAAACTGCTCTGATTCTTCTGCTTCAGACCTTCTTTGTACTTCACCTGCAGGAGAGGAGAGGTGGTGCGTTCACTCAGTCCTTCAGGAAGGAAAAACAGACACCAACATCACATTTGTTCCCTCTTCTTCTGGAGTTTTTGGATCATTTATACTGCAGATTGAGCAGTTTGCCTCCAAACATTTTAACTCCACTAACGTGAAGAGTTTTTGAAGCTGTCGATGTTTATGGAGGAACACTGCTGCCAAATTAAACAACAATACAAAAACAAAACACAGAAAATGAACCAAGAAATATCTTTTTAAAGCAGCTTCAGTTAAACCAGGTTTGAAACGAGGTTTAACTATCAATTAGACGGTTAAACAAAAATAATTTGGACCCTCTGTGCTTTACAGTTACACTGTTGTCAAATGTATAAATATATTGTAAAGGAAAACTCTAACAATAGCTCCAAGACGCCAAATTAGTTTAAAAAGATGTTTTTTTACACCGTTTAGGTAGCAGAAATCTGCACTGTAAGCTGAAAGTATCAGCGGATACTCAGTCTGAAGTCGGCGCACAAGCGTGATGCTAAAAAGTAAATAACGTCTTTTCAGATTAACTTGGAATATTGACGAGCTGAATGGAGCCATTTTATGTTCTTTTAGTGTTTTTTAAGTTTTAAATCAAGTCTTCAGCTGTCCTGACTTTCCATCAGCAACGTAGGGAGGCGATGATGACTGGATTTACATTTCTGTTCCTTTAAATTGTGTTCATACATTAGACAACAAGAGAATTATACTGATCTGTCTGTGATTGTGATCAGTTTGGCTCGAGAACTAATAAATCATGAATCTAACTGTGTTATTAAACTGAACACGCCGCCCTTCTGAAGCACGGAGGAACAACTCATGCGGGTTCACATGAAAGAGGAAAGAACCACTTCAGTCTGATCACCTCACTCTGCAGGTTGGACGCCTCTTTAGCGTGTTGTGTGTCGATGGTCGCGGGCATCACGGAGTACAGGTTGATGCTCATCTCCTTCTTTCCGTCCTCTTTATACTTCACCTGAGAACAACAGATTTTTAGTTCCTCATGAAGAATGAGGAGGTCATTTGTGAAGCCGACTCTCCTGCGAGCGTACAGTAACTCTGATTTCTCGGTTACCTCGCTGAGGAGCTCGGAGACTTCCCTGGCGTG
>CAEMYA010000349.1:101597-114703 GCA_903131615.1 Diplodus sargus
CTCTCCTCCTCCCTCTCTCCTCCTCCTCCTCTCCTCTCCCCTCCTCTCCTCCCCCTCTCTCCCTCTCTCATGGTGATGACTGAGCCTCACAGTCCCTCTGTGCTTCTCCAATCCTTCACGTCTTTTTATTTACTTTTTAAAACCGTGTCGGTCTTTGTTCGGTATCTGTCGCTCTCCTCCTCGTCCCCGTTCGGCAGATTCTCGTCTCCAGCCATGAAAGATTAGAAGGAGGGTTACATAAGTTTCCCGTCGTCGTATTTCCCAGCAGCACTCAGCATCTTTGTTTCTCACAGTCGGATTTATTCTCAGTCTCCCCTCTCGCCTTTCACTTGCTCTTTTCTCCGTCTCTCTCTCTCTTTCTCTGTCATTTGTTTCGTGGTGTTGCAGCAGGTTGAACTTCTCCGCTCAGGCGTAATTCACTGATGTTTTCGTTGAGAGGAAAATGCCCTCGGTCGCTGTTTTAAACCGCTTGTAATCAGCGAGACTTGTATGCGACTTCTGTCAGCGCAGAAACAAAAACCAGGCTGCATCACAACAGGAGGTGAAGAAGCACAAGTTGAGTCTCAGAGCGTTTCTTGGCAACACGTCCAGGAGAAACTGGATTCAGCAGCAGCAGATCTTCACTGGTCACTGAGAGTTCTATAAAACGCGTCTCATCATATTTATAATCGATGTTGACGACCTGTCTGTCATGTCGGGAGGTGGATGTGATGGTGGCGAGCCAGAGACCACTGTTGTTCAGACATTTGCAAGTACGAAACCTGAGCTCATTTTCCAGCAGTGTTTGTGGCAGCAGAACCAGGTTTTTACAAGACAAGACATGATGCTTTCCTAACACTAACCGGGTCGTTCTGTGCCAGAAGTCCTGTGTTTGTAAAGTTTCATATTCATGGTTTGCACAAATGCACATTGGCAAAATTTATCCTGGCGATCGTGTTGCACTGATTCCTTTGACATCAACCAGCTAAATTTGGCAGCTGATGACGCTCTGAAGGATTTTGAAGTGAAGTGATTTCCTGTGCTGTTTGCCGGTAAAGTTAAGGAGTAATCCGTCCATCCATCCATCAGTTCTGCTCATCCAGGGTCGGCAGGACCAGAAGGGTTTTCCAGATGTTCCTCTACCCGGGAACACTTTCTAGCTCTTCTTCAAGGGGATCCCAGGTGTTCACAGGCCAAAAGAGAAATGTAATCCCACAAGCAAGTTCTGGGTCTGCCCGGCGTCTCCTTCCGGTGGGATGTGTCCTGAAGTCCTCCTGAACAGAAGCCCGGACCACCTCAGCTGGCTCCTTTTGAAACGAAGGAGCAGCAGCTCTAAGCTCGTCACCTGATCTTCCAGGCTGAGCCCGTCCACCCTACAGAGGAAACTCATCTCCATCGCTTGAATCCACAATCTCATTATCTCATTTGGAACGCAGATCGACGAGGAAATCAAGACTGGCAGAGCTTCCTGTTGACCTCGGGAGTCCGATACAATCATCATATTTCTGTAGTCCATCTAATGTTCTGTTTTCCCGTCACTCGTACAGAAGACCCCGACATAACTCAAACTATAAATGTCCATTATCAGTGGGAATGTAAGAAATAACTGCCTCCATTATCAATTGATTAATCAGCTAATAGTTTCAGCTCTGGTGTTGTGAACCAGTCACATGATCTGTGACTCCTCTGTGATGGTGTCGTCCAGAAATTCACTTTCTCTCCTTAATTCTTTACATCTGGATGCTTTTACCTTTGAATTTTCAATCAAAGAACCAGATGTTCTATAACACAACTGTTCACCTTTTGCTCCGATCATCCAACAAGGAGATTTTTCATGTACATCCAAGTCCAAGTCCTGATCACGGCATGTGCCATCAAACATCGACTGGACTTTGTGGACTTTAAAGCGTCGTGTAGCTGCCACACAATGCTAACACAGCGTAGCTCTCTCACAGATCTAGAAGGAGATGTTTCCTCTGTGACACTGAGGAGACTCTCATCTTCCACCTGCTCCCTCAGCGCCAAGATGCATTAAATGTAAATGATCTCATGTCGTGCAGCTGCTGCAGGATGTTTCCCATCCTGCTCTTCTGCAGCGTCTCCAGACAATAAAGACAGAAGTGGATAGAAATGTTTCTCTCTGTTGCTGCCGAGGCGCTCAGCAGTAATCTGGGTTATGTGGGCAGCTGCGTTACATAATCACACAGTCTTTATCACAACGATCTGAGCTGATATTAACATTCACACCACATTTAAAATCACGTTAACATGTCGACTTACAATCCGAGCAAGAGAACGGGCAGGAGAAGCGACCTCTTTAAGACTTCAGCCAGGCAGTCGCACGGTTTCATACGAGCAGCTGGTGAGCAGCGTTACATAAGCAGCTTTGATTATTACTAATTAGCATAAAGGGTAACTTAATTAAACAGAAATATCTCACACAGGATGTGGCCTGCTACGAGCGGCGTCATCAGGCTGGTTCTGTTCTGAGCCGGAGCTCAAACTACAAGCGAGCATCACCGGATGATTTTGCATTTGCTTCTCATGAAAAAGTAATCTATTGCTGACAAGAAGAGTCTCTTAGAGGATTTCCAAGATTTGATATTTCATGTTTTTGACTTCCACCATCGTGTCTGTTGGTTTATCAGCAGAACTACTGAACAGATGTCCATGAGTCGTGTATGGAGGACGGGTCCGGGCCCAGAGTCGTCCTCCTCTGTGACCGTAAACTAAACATCTTTAGGTTGAGGACACAAAAAGACATTATAGGATGATTTCTTGGGAGAGCTAGACGATATATCAGCTCTACAACGAGTTAATGTTTTAAAGTTTTCTTCTCTGATTCTCTCCTGGATGTTACAGCGACACGCGACCAAATGAAACACAACGTTACCTTGAGGAAACTTCTGATCTCTGTGGTTTGAACAGTTCAATCTACCAGATATTTAGCATTTCTCAGATTGTCAATAAAATAAACTCAAATATCAGTTTTCCGGCTCAGTATCGACCCTGAATAAGCCTCATGAGTCGACCTTTAATCTCTTAACTCACTGGTCGCCATTTCCATCATCATTTTTATGGACCAAAAACAATTGATTGAAATATAATTAACAGATGAATTGAGCTGCAGCTCTGTGGTGCAACTCAAACACGACAGATGTATAAAGTAGATGTTCGCTCCACAGTGAAGAATGTTTCAGCTCAGAGGTCAGAAGGTCCTCAGGTTCACTGAGGGCAGTCACACACCACAGATTAAATCTAATCCTGTGACCTGTCATAGAAACACATACGTGGGTCTATATGTGTGTTTCTTTGTTATTTCTGTGTCTTTACTAAAGGACGTTGTGCCTGATGTCCATCCTCGCTTCAGTGCAACCTGTTGTTTGTAACGACTCTCTTCCTGGTTGTAATAGTCCTTTAATAAAGTCAGTTTGAGTGCGTTGAGCCTCGTGTGCTGCTGTAATCCTTCTCCCCCACTCGTCCCCCTTTTTTTGGTCAGCCTCCCCTTCCTGAGCTGCAGATAGGATCTTAAGAATCACGGGACCACGGTCACAAAACCACAGTTCAGCCTGGGTTTCTTTTAAAGACAGCGTTGTTGGTTTATTCCTTTGGTTGTGCGCAAGAAGGCGAGAGTAGAAGAGGAAAACAAACTTGGCAGAAGCCTCGATGGAGCGGGAGGAGAGCTCGGAGGTTACTGGGATAAAAAAATTGATTTATCCTCGCTCCTGTTTATCAACCTGACTGCAGCGCAGGCGACTTTACTTCATGAACGTAACGTTACAGAGACGAGAAGAAGAAGAGAGAGAACCAGAGTCTCTGCTGAGTGCTGAGTTCAGTCAGAGCGTCAATTCAAACACACAGACACAGACTGGTTTACTGCTAATGTACAGTTAAGTCATCCGTCTGTTTGGGGCGAATCATGACTAGGAATGAGTACCTTTCACATTTGAACCGATACGGTACCTCGGAACCTGCGAATCGGTACCGGTAAATATCAGTACCTGTTTTCGGTACTTTTTGGTACTGTGTGGTAATTAAAGTTATTTTGTATATAAAAAAAACAGTAAAAACTTCTGAATTTTGAATATTTATTTCTCAATAACATCAAGGAACTCATACAAGCAACATAAAACTTAAGAGAACTTGAGAAAAACTTCCGCTCTAACTGACGCCCGTGAAGGTGCGTTCAGGTACCGAAATGTGGTACCGATTGACTTCATGTGAATCGATACTCGGTACTTCGGGGGGAATTCGGTCGGTACCAATAAAAGTACCAAATTCGGTACCCCTCCCTAATCACGACTAATGCAAATAAACACAAACGATCCCCCAACATGAAATGAAACAACAAACTAGAGGGCGACCGATATGCAGTTTTTGGGGCTGATTCTGACATCGATACAACATATTTTTGATTCATTATTGCCACAGAACCACGAGGCTGCGATGAGAATATCTCTGTGGTTCCGAACAGTTTTCAAAACAAACAGAAACAGCTGAACAGCAGCAACTACAATTACCAGGAAGTGCAAAAGTTTGTGTATCCAGTCTGCCGCTTTACAATCCAAGAACCTCGACAATGAACCCGAAGCAGCCACAGAAGAAATGAAAGCCGCTCAGGGTCGAACTGGGAGCTGTTTCTGTTGTCATGACAGTGTCGACCGCAGCCGCAGCTCAACAATGGACGCGGATCAGACGCAGGACACAATAAGCCAAGAAAAACAACAGCTCACACCAGTTCTGTCGCACTGAAAACAAGGAGCCTCACAGAGACGCTCTTTTAATTACAGGACGCTGAGCGCTACATGTAGCACTGAGGTACAAAAGCAAGAGTCCCAGCGATGAGTAAGAAGTCCCTGCAGGAAGTCTGCAGCTGTGTTCTGCACAGTAAACAAACCTGTCGCACCGACTTTACATACAGACAAACAGACCAGAGTCAGCAGTGACAACACAGGAGAAAGACTGCTGGAAAACCACCTTTAATAGACAATAAAATGTGTTTTTATGCAACTTTAATCTTGCTTTCTGTTCAAAAAATGGTCAAGATCCTCGTTGTGCACTGAAGTCTGTATGTTGCAAAACATTTTTTTAATTTTTGAGGATTTCTGAGGCTCTGAATTTTAACTTTTATCCATCCAGGGAGGGTTCACTGATGTTCTCTTCTTCAGTCACACTCACACAGTTCCACTGGAGCAGCCGAGGTTTAGGAGCTCCTCAGCGGTGTTAATGAAGGAGAAACAAGTGCAACCTTTCACTTCCCCCGACCAGATTCTTTCCGCCGGTCTCAGGGAGTTGAACCGGCAGCCCTCCGGTCACAGGCTCACTTCTCTAACTGTGATTGATTCAGGGATGAATATTACAAACAGAGGAACTTCTCATGCCGAATGAGAGGGGCAAAGTTCAGAAACCAGACATCAGACTTTCAGTTGTGTTTTCACAGAATAAATAACCCTGCAGGTCTTTATCGAGCTGCTGTGACATTCTTCACCTGAGAGCGAACACACTCCTGCTCAGTGTGTGAGAATGAAAACACACTCTGAAGCCATTAGCTGCTCTGTGAGGGACGGCGAGGAGGGCCGACCTGAATCAACCCACAGAGAAACATCTTCATGTGATCGGCTGCTTATTATTCATATCTATATCATAAAGGAAATAAGATGAATGTCCACACAGGATTTAACACTCTGACAGACGAGACTGTTCAGCCGTCAGGAGTTAAATGCCGTTTGTTTGCAGCTCCGACAGGAAACAAAGACGGTGTGTTCAACGAGCTGCGAGGAAAGTTTTTTTAACCTCGCAGAGTCAAAGGTCACTTTACGCCCTCTGCTATTAACTCCACTGTGTGAGTGTGTCTACATGCATATGTGTGTGTGAGAGTGTGTGTGTGTTTGTAGAGCCAATAAGTCAGTGCCGGTCCGTCTGACAGGAGGTGACACAACACTGTTTCTGTTCTCCTGCTGGCTGTGACTCAAAAGATCTTTATCTACGACACAACTACAAGAAATAACAAACCAACCGTTCATTCCAACAGTTCACCCAAACATGTATATTCAGTCCTCCTCTCCTCCTCCTGGTGATGTAAAGTCAGTGAAGTGTCGCAGTCCACAGAACATTTCTGGAGCTTCACAGTAAAACAGAGTTGCAGCGTTCTGCTAAACAGCTGAAGCAGCTGAGACTTGATTTAAAACAAATAAACAACCACAGAAACATCTGCTGTATTCAGTTGTTTGCACCCTTTTCGCAGCGTCGAGAGGAGAGAAAACTTCTCCGTTATAAGATGCATCGCGATGCGGACCTGGAAGATGGAGGACAACTGCGAGCTGATGCTGATTGTTGATTGTCAATAAACACTTTTTCTGCCATGTGAAAACAACATATTGCAGATTATAACAAACGTGTAAAGTTCTGCACTGTAGACTGATTACTGGAAGGACTTAGGAGATTTAAATGATAACAGAGTTTCCATGTGCAGTGATACAGATCAGTGAGGAGGACGTTCACCGAGACGCGTCGTTTTGCATACGAATCGCTGACAGCTGAGTCTTAATGGCATCGTGAGGCCAGTGAAGATTCACACCTCAAGCTAAGCTGCTAAACTCAAAGCGTTGGCACCCGATCTGACGCTGGTAACACGTCAACATCTCCGTCTTCACTGTGCGCTCGCAGTTCGGTTCCGTTTAGAAAAACTTTGTTTAGCAGAATGCTGCAACTGTTTTACTGCAAAGCTCCAGAAATGTTCTGAGGACGACGAGAGTTCACCTGACTTTACATCCACATGGAGGGAGGAGTTTATATTTTTAGGTGAACTGAAAATAGGGGATGAAGTCGTCACAATTATAGGTTTCAGCTGCCAGATCATTAACATCACAAACAACCATCAGCGACAAGGTCAAAGGTCACAGCCGCAGCCGTTCCTTTCTGCAGCAGCAAGCTCTCAGCACACGCTGTGATTTACTCCCAACATCCATCAAACATCCAGCGTTCACCTCCAGTCACAGTCGTACTGTAGCTGGTGTCTATGAAGGAGGACTTCAGTTTCTCTCGGGGCTATAAATGGTTGTGTTGTGTATCATGGCGCGCAGATAATAACAAGCAGAGCATGTCAGCAGCGCAGGGTCGGGGCTGTGAACAGGAGCAGCCGCGGGGAGTGAAGCTGGGCCGGGCTCAAAACCAAAACCACCGAGAACAACCACGGACCGTAACCATCGCTGCTATAAAAACCTGAAAGCGTCGCCTCAGATACCAACAGATGCACATAATAACACAGCAGCTACAGCCAGAGGACGGTGTTTACACCCGGAGAGAGTTCGTACACAGAAAATAACACTCGAACTCGCAGTCTGAAGAGCGTAAGAGAACAATACGCTAATTATAAAGTGCATTATAATGAGAGATATATACAGTGAGTGACATGAGAACACAGAGAGAGCAGCACTCACGCGTTGCAGTAGGGTTTCTTGTCGTAGCCCTTGTAGTTCTTCATGTTCAGGGTCATCTTACAGACCTCGCAGTGGAAACATCCTTTATGCCAGTTCTGGAGAAAACACACAGAACTTTGACATTAGAGATACAACAGAAGGAGATTTTCACGGCAAAGTACAAATTCTGTGCTTGAGTATCTCTTTGAATTTCCCTCCTGACATCTGAACTTTCTCCTCCTCACATTTTCAAAACAGGCTCTTTATTTTAGTTTGAATGCATCTGAGGGGAATTATGAACATGTCAACATATCACAGATAGAAGATGAGGGAGCCGCCAAGCCAGTGGCACCATTTCACCCATTTCAAGACGATGTTTCAACACTAGTCAGTGTGAAACAACTGGATATTTTTATAAGCAGACACTTGGGCGATTCCAGCTGTTACTGGTGACAAAAACAGGCATTTAAAGCCAAAACAAGAACCCGAAACAAGTTTCAACATATCTGTGGTTTGCAGAAACGTACAACGTTTAATCTGGCGGTTGGATTGTGGAGGTGAGAAGTAACGAGGAACTAACAAACTTCATGACTTCAGTACATGTTTCAGGTATCTGGACTTTGAGTATCTCTGTGACTTTCCGACATCTGAACTTTCTCCTCCTCACATTTTCAAAACAGACTTGTTACTTTAGTTTGATGCATTCGAGGAGAATTATGGATTATTGTTATTTGGCATTATCGCCTAAAGATGACACGAAGTTGTCTTCTAACTTAAACACTGTAGAGCTGCTCCTGTATACAAGCAGCTCACAGAACTGGACCAGAACCAGCTCTCCTCTCACAGAACTGCAGTCGTCAATACGAGCAGATTTATTGTGATTTTCATCTTGTTTACCTTTTCTGTTGATGCTGTAATTCACTGAGCGCTTTAACACAAAACTACATGAGGTTTGACTTTAATTACGACAAACTGAAACTGAAACAACATGTGAGGTTCTTTTGTCTCTCTTTGTTCACTCATACATATGTTTCTGCAGTCAGAACCTGAGGTCCAGCGGAGAGGGCGTGACTTCACCTCTCTGTGAGGAGAAAAGGTGTGTCAGATGGGTCAGACGATAAGAACATCTCCGTGACTCCGTGCTGAGAAAGTTCAGGCGATGTGGTTGAACTAAGTGAGTTCTGAACCTCGATGAGTTGATTTTAGTTCTGTGTCCACCTCACAACACGCCTGTCAATCAATCGACAGGGGCGGGACTGTCTCCTTTGTGTTTTGTTGGTGATGCGGTGTGACAGCTCGTGTTCAGAGAGAGGCAAATGGAAATCTTTCATCGACTAAATATAACCGCAGTCGGGGGCAGGATGAAAACCGACATTTGTTCAGATCTCAGTGTGACAGACTGAAGTACGTCGGTTTCCTGCCAAACGTTTGTTGTTACAGCTCCAGCTCTGATCGGCCTCCATCTGTCGAGCATTAGGAGCATTCGAATCCTCTGAGAGTGAATCGGCGCTAAATTATCTGTTTGAGTTGTTAATGTGGTCATATGCCTTACGTAGTAATCCTGCGTTTGAAACGTGCTGGGTTTAACTTCTGCCGTTAGGGGGCCCGCGATCAAAACAACGGACGCATAAGACAGTTTAGTGACGTCATGAAGTGAAACTCTCGCCAAACCGCAACCGAGGCTTTATTTGTGAATGTATACGAGACAAACCTTCGTGTAAAAGCTTAATTACGACGAAAGAGGCACTTTTAGGTTTTCCCGTATTTTCGGGTCAAGCTCATTTCCAATGGGAGTGCTACGGGCACTTTCACGATAGCATCAAAATCTCTCTGTTTAAAACAGTAAGAAGACTCGACACAACATGAAACTTTGCTCGTAGTATCACCAGGGTCTCTACACATGAACACGAGCACTGAGAACATTGTTTGTGTACACAGAGTTTAATAAAAAGATGTTTTTTGGACGACTCACGTTAGCAGCAGCTTGTTCCGCTCGCCGCCGTCATGGCAGAAGTGTTGACTCCCGCGTGCAGGAAGGAGAGTAATGGTGGACCTCCTGTTTGATCGCACTCTGTCATCGTAATTATGCTTTTACACGAAGGTTTGACTCATATACATTCACAAATGAAGCTTCAGTTCAGTTTTAAAAAACGCCACTGCTCCCAAACTATCCGATGTGACTCGGGCACAAACGCTCCAGACGAGGAGATGTTTTAGTTTTAAACAAGCAACAGGTCGCCTGTCGCCAGCTGGAACATTCCAGTCGTTTTTAATGCAGAAATGTAACATATTTATATTTTAATTGTAATAAAAGAGCACTTTCAAGACAACTTTAAACGTCCCGTGATGCTCCGGGGCCCCAACAGACTTCATCCCTACCTCAGATTTTATTCCCACTTGGAATTTTGTTTCTATATCCTTGTAGCTACAATGTGAAAGCAGCGACACCTCGTCCTGATTTAATGGGCTTTTGTTGGACACAGCAGCCAGTTTCTCGCCCTCACACTCTCTTTCTCACTTTCTCCGTTCCCGTCTTTGTGTCTCTGCCAGCCTCGTCCTCTCTGAACGCCGCCTCTCACACTGTCGTAGCTCCAGTCAGGAGATAAACCGCGCTGCTTCTCACAATCTGGGTGCTTTTGCTTCACTTTCACAAGCAGCACACAGTGTTTGCTAACAGCTCTGTGCAATGGGAGCCTTTTCCTGATGAAATGCGGGAGCTAATATCATGTTCAGTGCCCACACGCTGTTGTGTCATCGGACGCCTCATAGAACAGACAGTGAATGCATGAGACTGCTGAGGATGGATAAATAATTTATCACCATTATGCAACAGAATATTACAGCGTGTTACCATGCAAACAGACATCAACACTTACCTTTGTGCACGCGCATAACAAGACAAAGATGTCTATCTGGACATTTATCATGTGATGTTTGTGATTATTTAAAGTGTTTTAATTTGTGTTTGTTCACGTGTTTCTTTCTCTTTAAACAGCTCGTTCACAGGAACTTTGATAACAACTCATTTGAAGCATATTTATACTTTCTGTACATAAATACCATCGGAAACATAGGGACAGAAATACAAAAGGAGGAAAAATGATAAAACACTTTGAATGGTGACATAATAATAAGAGAAATACAATCTCTAATAAAAGTCATAATAAGCTGATTGTGTAAAAAAAAGGCTGAACAGAAAAGAAAGAAAATAAATGTGGAAATATGAAATAAAGAAGAATGTTTAGAAGCATTTTAATTGTTAATTATCTATCTACATATTTTAAAAATACACAGTATGTATTTATTGTAATCTTTTGTTCTTTTCACTACAGCTTCTGTGTTTTCCTCGATGTTCTTGCTCATTTAAGTTTCTTTACAGATCAACATTTATTTTCTCATTCTTGTGCAGATATATTTGTTTTAATGGCTGAAGAAAATTATATTAAAGGAGCATTTCATGAGCTAAACTACTGGGATAAAGTGTGTTTAATTAAACATACACCCACATGTTATAGGGTTAAATCACTAATTTAATCATGATTATGGGTTTAACATTGTGTGAATGAATAATGGATTAGAGGACAGAAAGTCAATTAATGCTGCTTTTACTGTATTATTTGGTGTAACACAGAAATATTCCTATTTATATATGTATTTATTTGTTTATTTTACATTTAAATGCCTGTTAAAGTAGATATTTCTGTGTATAACAGTGTAATTGTGCTGACAGCAGCCTGAACTCTCTGCTGTGAAGGTGCTCTGAGCTGTAAACAGGTGAAAGGTGTGTTTCTTCCTCCACCTGCGTCTCCAACAACTTCACCCATCTTGTGATCCACCTCCACTTTGAATTTAGACGTGCGCCACTTTCTCGGTTTTATCAGACTTATGTAACCTGACTGCATTTATGTGGCGGATTAAAAACACACCTGAGTGTTTCTGCTTCCCCTCCTTTACTCCACAAAGTGCTCACCTTGTCCAGGCAGCTCACTTTCTCCGTCGGGTAGACGATCTTCCCGCAGCGGGCGCACTGAGGGTTCATCCTGCAAACCTCCGCGGGGCTCCAACGGCGACAGTCCACTCGTTACCCCGAGGTGCAGTTAATGTAGTCCGGACCGAGAGTCCCGCAAGTCCCCGCTGAGCCGCGACACCGCGAACTGAATGGAAAGAGGCTGAATGTGTGAGAGAGACGCCGTCCGTGCTGCCTCACTCCGCGGCTCACCGTCCGGTCTGAGGCTGCTGCTGATGCTGCTCCGGGACCCGCCGCTCCATCGGCTACAAGCTAGCAGCAGTTAGCCGAGAGGAAACCGGAAGTTCACCAGAGGAAAACAGGAAGTGGCTTTACGCGCCGTTCAAAACACATAAAAATGAAATATAATTCAATAACTAAAATAAAAAGACTAAAATAAAGTGACTAAAATTATACAAAAATAAAATAATATAAAAAATATAAAATGGCGAGAGTTAGCGAGAAGGAAACAGGAAGTGACTTTACCTGCCATTCAAAACACATAAAAATAAAAATAACATTAAATGACAAAAAAGAGACTGAAATAAAATTACTAAAATACAAAATACAGTACAAATAAATCAAATTAAATTAAATTGTGGTCTAGCAAGTTCAAAATAGTTAAAAAATTTAATAACATTAAATTACTTAAATTAAGTGAATAAGATAAAGTAGCAAAAATAAAAATGACTAAAATAAAATAAAACAAAATGGTGGAAGTTAGTGAGGAGGAAAAACAGGAAGTTGCTTTACATGCCGTTCAAAACAAATACAAATGAAATATAATTCAATAACTAAAATAAAAAGACTAAAATAAAGTGACTAAAATCATACAAAAATAAAATAAAATAAAAAATATAAAATGGCGGGAGTTAGCAAGAAGGAAACAGGAAGTGACTTTACGTGCCATTCTAATTACATAAAAATAACATTAAATGACAAAAAAGAGACTGAAATAAAATAACTAAAATAAAAAAATACAGTGCAAATAAATCAAATTAAATTAAATTGAAAAAAAAATAATATTAAATTACTAAAATTAAGTGAATAAGATAAAGTAACAAAAATAAAAATGACTAAAATAAAATAAAATAAAACAAAATGGTGGAAGTTAGTGAGGAGGAAAAACAGGAAGTTGCTTTACTTGTCATTCAAAACACATAAAAATGAAATATAATTCAATTGCTGAAATAAGATGACTAAAATAAAGTGTCTAAAATCCAAAAATAAAATAAAATAAAATGGCGCGAGTTAGCGAGGAAGAAACAGGAAGTGACTTTATGTGCCATTCAAAACACATACAAATTAAATTTAAAGTATCTCATTAAATAGCATTAAATGACAAAAACAAAATGGCAAAAATAACGTGACTAAAATAAATTCCTAAAATAAAATAAAATACAGTATAAATAAATTAAATTGTGGGTCGAGCAAGTTCAAAATAGGTAAAAAATTAAATGACATTAAGTGACTAAGATTAAGTGGCAAAAAATAAAAATGACTAAAACAATGAAGTGACCAAGTGACTAAAAAAAGAAACTAAAATAAAATAAAATAAAATAATAAAAAAAAATGGTGGGAGTTAGCGAGGAGCAAGATGACCAGAGGAATACAGGAAGTGGCTTTACTCAAAACACATAAAATGAAATTAAATGGCGGGATTAAGAGAGGAGGAAACAATAATAACGCTTAAAAACTATTCC
>CAEMYA010000349.1:134834-160567 GCA_903131615.1 Diplodus sargus
ACGCTACATTTTGAGACTCGTTGCGGTAGGAGGAACTGTGTAAAGTTTGTGCAGCGCTGTTTACGACACATTTAACTTTTTCAACATGCATGTTGATTCGGCAAACTTTATACATTAAGATATTTCTTTGTACCCGTTTGTTCCTGTGTTGAATGTTGTATATTTGCAGAAAGAGGGAGAAAGAGAGATCCGATCACAAGAGATCACACAGCTGCTTCTGCCCATAAAGATCAGACCCTAACTCGAACCCTGTATATACATATATACAGATATACATATACTTCATATGTGTGTACTTTAACAACCTGTTCCTCCTGACTGACGCAATCGTCCATTCTGAACGCAGCAGACTCTTTTTGTCGGAACGTCCTCAGAGAGCCTGAAGAATAAAACTTGGGTTGATGAACAGAGATGTTCGATCACGGTACGGTAAAGTTTGAACCCATTCAACACAAGTTCTGCCACAGCCCAGATCGGACTTCCTCACTTCCCTGTTCCTGTAAACGCTCCACCTTCTGCTGACACGCCTGCACCAACAGGGCGTAGCCAGGACTTTAGAAATACTGGTGTCATGTCCCACCAACAACATCAGAACATTTGGAGAACTGCAGTGTAAATCTCTGCATTTCTCTGCAATTTGACAGAACCGATGAACAATTAGGAAATACTATCTGCGCCAGCAAATAGATGAAAATTAGACTCAAATTCTGGCAGAAGACAAAGAAGAAGTTACAATGGTGGCCAATGTTGACTTAAAGGTATTAAACTGATTTAATCTTATTTCAATGCTAAAAAGAACTTAATGACACCAGTAACACTTTATACTAACCATCATTAAGAAACTGTACATTTATAGTTAATCAAACTTTAGGTAACAGTTATTTCACTGTTAAGAAGCAACAAAATGCTTTATAAACCATTTATTTGCAGTTATTTATTGGAAAGTTGCAATTTATAAGATGTTTATAAAATGTTTAATGGTTAATAAATAGTGCGTAGTTTATTTATTAACATGATTTGGATGAGTTGCAGCTGATGTCTTTAATCTTTACATGCACTTAATAAATGTTTTATGAATCATTTCATTGTTTCTTATCAGTGAAATTATTTGACTAAATCCAATAATGATCATTATTATAAAGTGCTACTCATGTCACTAAGTTCTTCTTTTAGCAAACACACAACTTTAAAGCTGTAGTCTGTAACATTTTTTGTTTTGTTATATTTGCTAAAATTGTCATTATGATCTGACAGTAGAATCAGATACAGGTCAGCTGTCTGTGGCTCCACCCAGTGG
This sequence comes from Diplodus sargus, assembly GCA_903131615.1. Classification (NCBI taxonomy): domain Eukaryota; kingdom Metazoa; phylum Chordata; class Actinopteri; order Spariformes; family Sparidae; genus Diplodus; species Diplodus sargus. The sequence continues at coordinate 136,132 of CAEMYA010000349.1, forward strand.
CCAGAAAACTCCAGACTGCAGCTTCAAGTGATGTTTAAATGTCATTATGTAAACTAAAGGTGGTTTATGGGTATATCAGATGACACCATGTGTACCTCAGCACTCTCTCACTCCAACACATAGAAGTCCAGTGATTGTGGTTCCGTCAACGCTGAAAACTCACTGAAAAATCTCCCCCGACAGGAAAATGAAACCGAAAGTATAAATACAGTGTTACCAGGTCCGTCCCCTTCACTGACACACACCCAGTCCGCTGTGGAAATATGTCATTTACCTTCACACATGAGCAGCACTGATGGAGGAATCTGTGCGTAAAAGTCCGCCTGCGTCCTCCGACAAGATCCAAAGAAGGACTACAGCGGTACGAACCGACCGGTGAAGAGAACATACCGAACACAGAGAGACTCCTGAAGACAGTAAGAGACAAAACTGATGTCTACACACACGGAAACACACACACACAGGAAACACAAGACACAGTAACTTCACAGACTTTTATTTTCACAGGATGACTTTGTCTCTGGTCATGTGACAGATTAGAGAGAACTGGACTATGTTAACTGGTCTGCTGAACGCGTCTGTAGTTGTAAATTGTTTTTTCCTGTTTACAGCGTTTCCCTTAACAACCAGCAGCTTTGATACAGCGACTTAAAGTTAGACATGTTTCCTCAAACTGCAGCCCAAACACAGTTCAGCTGTGTTTGGACAGAGAAAACCTGAACAAAGAGTCATATCCGAGGACAACTAGGTCATTACTTCCTCAACAGGTGTTGAACATGAAAACCACAGAAGCATTCAGCTGACAGTAACATCAGTAGACAGCTGAGTACTGAATACATTTTATTTAAATGTGTTTGAGTCGCTGAGTTCTGGAATAGTGTGGTCAAAGTTTAAATGTTAAAAAAGGAGAACATTTTCAGATGTCTTCCTGTTTTTAAAATGAACGTTTCTGTAGAATGACAGTAAAGATAATGTAATTAAACAAACCCAATAATCATATAAATGTAATTAAAGCAGTTTTTGAGGAACAACAGCTGCTTCCTAAAGTCTTATCGCAGGTTTCCACTCGTTTAGATGCCGACACGATGGTATGAGACGCATCCTCTCTCTTATAGTGTCCATGATCGATATATTATTGATTATCAACTACAGATATGTGGTAAACATATAAGATGTGTTTTAAAAATCTAAAACAACTTATAAATTATTGAAATATTTTATCCTCTGCTTCATTTTAGGTTCTGGGACCAGAAGTAAAACACAAAGCTGTTTCAAAAGTTTCTATTTGAGATGAAGTTGTAAAAAGAAAAGAAGAGATGGAGCAAACAGAGGGAGCACCACCTCCTCCTCTTCCTCCTCCTCTTCCTCCTCCTCCTCTTCCTCCTCCTCCTCCTCCTCTCCCTGCTCAGCATGATGCAGACTGTGGTGAGAAGTCAGATGACACACCAGAGACTGAAGAGGAAGAGCTGATGAAAGATGGAGATGAGTTGTTACACAAAAATCAAGGAGGTCAAACTTCAGTCTCAGAAAAACGGATGACTGCAGATGAGAAGTGTTCAGAGGAAGGTGTTCAAGATGAACTGCTGAGACAAGAAGCCAGAGGTTGGACTCGTAGATCTGCCTCCCTTTTCTCTTTCCCTTTTCAAGGGTCAGCCTGTGCGATCAAGGAGCCTAGTCTTCCTTCTCCTTCACTCAAACAAAATGTTTTTCTAGGGTCCAGACCTAGAAGAAAACCAGGAGGACAAGTGACTCACAATATACTACCTTCCCCAGGTCCACCTACATCAAACTGGAATATTGTCCCTAGTAAATTATATCAACTGGGATGCACAGTATATTCTCCTTCTCTTTACATCCCATCTTATTCCTCTAGTTTTGATTCAGCTGATGAGTTAATCCTTGGAGAGAATAAGAAAACGTATCCCACTGCAGCAGATGCTACACCAGGACACAGTCAGGATGATACCAGGGGAACTGAGCTGTATCCAACAGCTGGTCCATCCACCTTTCAGCCCTCCACCAAAGAGGACAACGATTCAGACTCATTTTATGACAGAGAAAAGGGAGTTGAGTTGTATGGTAGCACAGTGGATGTTCATGATAAACCACCAAGACAAGAAGTCAGCGGTTTGTTTTCCAGATCTGCCTCCACTTGCTCTTTCCCTGTTTATGGGTCATCCAGTGTAATCAGGCGGGCTGGTCTTCCTTCTCCTTTACTCAAACATCAAAAAAGGCTCAAAGCATTTTCCCCGTCGTCCGCTATAGAAAAATTGACCGGACCAGTGCCTTACAATACTTACGCAGGCCCGTTATATGTTTCCCCTTTTTCCTCGCCGACATCAAACTGGAATAATGTCCAAAGTCCATATGTACCATCATATGAAAGGGCACACACAGAACATTCTCCTTCTCTTAACATCCCATCCATTGAACATTTACCCACCATCTCGGATTGGAGAACTGGAAAACAAATGAGAGCTTCCTCTAGTTGTTTTTCATCTGATGAGTTAATCCTTGGAGAGAGTAAGAAAATGTATCCCACTGCAGCAGATGCTACACCAGGACACAGTCAGAATGATACCAGGAGAACTGAGCTACATGCAACAGCTGGTCCATCCACCTTTCAGCCCTCCACCAAAGAGGACAAAGATTCAGACTCATTTTATGACATAGAAAAGGGAGTTGAGTCATACGGTAGCACAGTGGGTGGTCATGGTAAACCGGACCCAGGCCTGTCAAATGAAAGGTGGGCCATGGGATGTTCTCCTCCTCCTTATCTCCCATCCTATGACAACCGATCTAGCTCTCAGTCATCCCTCCATCTTCCATTCTCAGACCATCATCTATTCTCTTCACATTATGCGAAGTGTGTACCTAAGATGACTGCTGTTACTGGTTCCTCTGACTACACGTTAGCTCGATCTTCACCTGGTCCACTCAGAGAAACAGTGATAAAGACTCTCTCCACTGCAGCAGATGCTACACCAGGTCACAGTCAGGATGATACCAGGGGAACAGCCAGTCCAGGGAAGCCATTACTTGGAACATCAAGCAGAGAATATTTTCTGTCTGGTTCCAGTTCAACTCAAATACACTCTGACCCTCAAAAGCCTGACGGTAGTGCCAGAGAAGAAACGTTTCCACCTGTTACTGCTGAGAACTATTCAACTGAAAACCCTCACCTTCAACAGCATTCACCTCTCTGTGGTTCTTATAGCACATTCTCACTGAGTGAAATACCCAGGACCTTAACACAGGCTGAATACGTGTCCAACATGCTATTACTCTTATCTAAGAAGCGTATATCTAAAATGACTGCTGATACTGACTCCCCTGACTTTGATTGTGACACTTCTGAACACAGCAAAATAAAGTCAGCTGTGAAACATAAAAGAAAATCAAAAATCCACAGCTTCAGAAGGAAGAAGAGATCAAAGAAATCTTCCCCTGGTGTTGCTTCTACTGTTGGTTCCTCTGACTACATGTTAGCTCGACCTCCACCTGGTCCACTCAGAGAAACGGTGATAAAGACTCTCTCCACTGCAGCAGATGCTACACCAGGACACAGTCGGGATGATACCAGGGAAACTGAGCTGCATGAAACAGCTGGTCCATCCACCCTTTTTGAGAAATACTACAGGTGGAGCTACAGCCCTGTTGTCTACACAGCAGAAAGTGGAGAAAATAGACATGAGATAATGTCTGTGCAGTCTGAAAGTGCGTCAGGAGCTGAAAGTGATGCACAGATGGAAATGAAGACATCTCTGACAGCTGTGAAGTCCTCAGTCACAGACACTTTGCCAACTTTGTCAGCTACTTCATCCACCCTTCAACTACCAGAATTCCAGGTTCCGTCAGAATTATCCATCTTAGATCGAGATTTTCAATGCAATTATCTCTTCTCTAGCTTCTTCACTACTGTCAAGACTGCAGGAAGTGGAGAAAATATAAATGTCAAACCTCAGCCGTCTGAATGTGAGGCAGGGAGTGACAGTGACGTCCTGGTTAAAATGGAGGCACCTGTTCCAGCTGTGAGCTCCTCAGTCACAAACACCCAGCCGACCCGTCCTCACCTCCAGCTGTCCTCAGGTCCTGGTTGGAGTCAAAGAGGCTCCAGCTGTTTGCCTCGTTCTCACAGCGTTCCCTCACTGAGTCAGATAAGCTGTGCAGAGAACAAGACCTTCAGACCATCACAGAGCTTACCTGACATGCTGTTAAAAAGCAGCTTTGAGGAGTTTACACCTGATATCACTGTTGATGAGGACGATGAAAGCTACCGGTTCCTGTGCTCCTGCCCAGGCCTGTACCAGTGCAGTGTGACGGGCCTGGTGTTCCACATGGAGGGAGAAGGGGACGTGGTTTACAGGATTGTCTCTTGGGACAGGAGGCTACTGGCCCAACATCACAAGAAGCCTGCAGGACCCCTGTTTGACATCAAATGTCTGCAGCAGTCTGTGTGTCGCCTTCATCTCCCACACTGTGAGATCCCATCCACAGCTGGAGGTCCATTCTTGTCAGTCGCTCACCTGAATGATGAGGGCATCGAGTTCATCCCCCCTCAGAAGATAACAGAAACTCATGTGATCATCAACATCTCAGGGTTTTCTGCTTTCGGTAACGTCAAGGAGGAAGACTCACCTCCAGAGCCAGTCCGAGCGCTGGTTCTGCTGTTCTACAGGCCTGCGGATGATCAAAATCTCACATCATTCCTAAATGTGTTGATGCTTCCGAGGAACGTCGTGCTCCGGGATGTGCGACGCACCAGGAAGAAATTAGTAGGAGATGAGCTCTACATAGAGACATCCTCACACTGTAAACTGCTGCCAAAGAAAGAATACACACTGTCCACTTGTCCTGAAGACGACTCGGTTCTAGTTCAACCGAAAGATGCGGAATTTGATGAGGAGTCCTATGACAACTACATCCCATCATTCCAGGTGACTTTAAAAACTGTTATTTTAAATATGAAGGTGCTTCTGAGAGACACCAACAGCTCTCACATTGTTTGGGAAAGAGAGGTTTGTCTTCCGTCTGCTGGACTAAAGAAACAGTGTGTGCAGGGCAGCTCAGACCAGACTCTGAAGGACATACGGAGCAGCTTCATCGAGGGGATATCAGAACCTGTTCTCAAGAGTCTGCTGGACAAATTGTTTGAGAAAAAGGTGCTGACTGATTCAGAGAGGGAGTCAGCGGATGACAAGAACAACAGAGAAGACAAAGCTCGTTTTGTTATCGACACAGTGAGGAGAAAACGTGAAGCTGCCAGTTCAGAGATGATTGAGTTCCTCTGTGAGGTCGACCCGTTCCTCTGTAAACATCTTGGCCTGATAGTTACCTGAATGAACAGGTGATACCGTCAGAAAATGTTGACCCCAACCCATTTTCCGAGGACTCTGACCTCCTCCCAAACCCTGAACTTCAACTTCAATCCCAGTGCCCTGAGTTTAAATTTGGAGAAAAAGTCAGAAATCCAAGCTCAAACCAAGAATCCTGACATAAAATACAGAACTCTGACTTCAATCCTAACATTCTAACCCTTTTCCCAGAACTCTGACTTCTTCTTTCAAACTCTGACCCCCTCTCACCAAACTCGACGTTCAAGCCCAGAACTCCCACTTAAATCCCAGAAATCCAAATCCTTTTTCCTAGAAGTCTGAATTTCCTCACAGAACTCTGACCCTTTTTCCAGAACTTCTTTACCAGAATTTTGACCTCAAACCCAGAACCCAAACTTTTTTCTTGGAACTCTGATCTTCCTCCCAGAACCCCGACCCCAATCCAAGGACCCTGAGTTCAAAGTCAGAACTATTTTTAAATGTTGAATCTATTTAATATTTTTTAACTAATTAATCTTTATGACATTTTTAACCAGATATCTTGAACACAGTCTGTTTCACTGTTTTTATGATATTTATCACCTGATTCTTTGATCACAGACGCTTCGTACGTTTGATTTCAGCACTTTTGTCTCTTTATTTTCTTACATTCTGTGTTTGTTGCTGTTTTGTTGCTTTCTATAAAGTGTCTTATAAAGTGTCATTAAATCTGAACTCCAGCTAAAAGCTAATGGGACTCCTCAGGTACAGCAGGTAGAGCATCTGTATTCAAGTAGCCCTTTTATTTAGAAGTCACTTATTGTCAGTAGTGTCAGTAACACTGTGACTCTGCAGCTGAGTCACATTGATTCCAGGTGAGATCATGACCTCATGTGGGTGAAGAGAAACAACACTTTTCAGCCTGGTGTGAGTCTTTGAATTAATCTTAAAGGAACTTAATGTCCCTCCTCTTATTCTGTTGTACAATAAATGATCTCATCTTACTGTGTCTCAAAATAACAGCTGTCTTTAGTTGATGTTATACCTTCATCAGCCAGCAGGGGGAGTCACCTGCTGTTAATAACGTGAGAGCTGTTTGGACCGAGTCAGAACTTTACTGTCATGAAACCAGATGAGAGGCTTCTGTTTAAAACACTGCTCTGACAAAAAGGCACATGTTTCTGATGTTATATCATGTTTATGTATGAATGTAAAACTTAATATCATTTAGTACTCTGACATAGTTTCAGTCTCAGGTGTTGGATGATTTGTTTCCAGTGGGTAAAAAAGGAACAAAAAAAGAAAGAAAACATGTTTTTGTACTGAGTATCATTGTTACTGTATCACTGAATATTCATGTCAATAAAATACTCTTTAATATTGAAACTGACATTGGTCTAAAAGTAAATTGCTTGTTGGACTTTAAGATTGAAATTTGTCTCATTTTGGATACAGAAATTTAACATTTTTCAAACTGAATTTAAGACATGTTAAGGCTGTTTAAAGGACCTTTGCTGTCGTCAGACCTACAGGAGGATTTATTGGTGTACCATCATATATTAAGAGATTTGTAGCTGTGCATTAAAGTCATTAATATTGTGACACCATCTGTAACCCCAGTCTGACTCAGGTTACTAGGCCCTAAACATGAGAGATAATACTTGATTGATAATAAAAACTAAGGGTTAACTGTAGTTTATTAAAAAGGAGACATTAAAATAAAATAGTTCACTGTGGTTCAATAAATATGTAATATGTTATATTGATATATACATGGTGGTTCATTATTTTCAATCCAATGGATGTGATGTGGTTCTTTTCCATTTTTGCAGATTTCCATGTGACATTTGAGTGAAATAAACCTTTAGTTCATGTGAGACGCACGTGATAGCTCCATGATAGAGGTAACGAGCCAATCAGGATTCAGCCTCGCGGTGTGATCGAAGAAAAAAAAGTCTGCGACTGCAGCTCGCAGATGGACGTGAGAAGGATTAACAGACATTAGCCTGCTAATTTTCCTGAAAAACCATAATGCTTTTACTGTTTCTGTAAAGATAGAAGTTCCTCCACTGAGATATTTTGCGTGTGTGTTGAACCGACAAGGATTTAGCCGCTGTGCACTGTGTTATTCCGAAGGAGAGGTGAGTTACTTCATCTTTCTTTCGCTCTCTTTTCTAGCTAGCTAGCCGCTTAGCCGCATTATAAGTAAGCTCTAAACTGGATAGTTGTGAGAAGCTCGTTGTAAAAATAATGTTTTACTCTCATTGTTACCTGGATCAGCAAAAAAGGACAGATAACCTGGAGATTGTACCTAATATTAAACTTACTAGTGAGTGAATTTGGTTATTTCTGTGAATGATTTAGCTGAACCTGACCTGTATTGATTTCTAACGGCCATGTTAGTAATGGCAGCGCTTTACGCTCAACACGGCACGGTTAAATTGAATGAGAAAAAGCAGATTTTGGGTTGGAACAACTTATTCACATTTCAGTATTTTAATGTGAGAAGATGAGCGTGTGAAGGTATTTTGGTGATTTCAATGTTTATGGTTCATTTAAGAGTTAAGAGACAAAGCAAGAAGTCATAAAATGATTTAAAAAATAGTTCATTACCTTGGAGAAGTTGTGGAAAATAGGAAGTGAACAACTTTTCTCTCTGACTGCTTTAAAACACAAAGGGAAGAATACAACAGCGGGAAAACTGCTAACCATCCCAGTCCTGCCCAACAACTGTAACCCGTTGCCATGGTAACTCACTCTTACTCTTGGCAGTCAGTCGTCAGTGAGAGGGAAACTAACCAGATAGTTAATTATATCCGTTCAGTCCACTACAGTCTCAATTTAAAGACATGTACAGAAAATGTATACAGTATTTTCTTTTGGCCTTTGGGGACAGATCTTTTCTTTTGTTCTGTGATTTGGAGTTTAAGGAAAAGAGAAAAGATGTCTCCTGCTGTACTTCTCACTGCGGCTGTGCTGACAGAGTCCAGCAGTGGTGGCGAGCTGAGCCCAGTGGATGAAACGGTCCTGAACCGAGTTGACCTGAGACTTTCTTCTGGGATCTGGTAGGACTGATAATTGCCAGTGTTAAAGGACACTGTATTATGGATTATCTCTTTGAATTATTATGCATCACTGGACTGCAAAGAAAAAGAAACTGTAAAATCTGATTATTGTTTAAGGTGTTAAGAACAATCTTATGTTAACCTGTTAAAGGATGCTGTGATTGAAAGGGTCCATTTCAGTTGAGGAATTTTGAAAGTTATTTTGATTTGATTTGAGGTCTTAAGGTGCAAACTCACAAAATAATTAACTCACTAAAGGTACCAAAGTGTAACTTGGATTTAGATATTAGCTTAAATGATAAATTCAGTAATATGTTAAAGTAGGTTTAGAAGGTTTAAAAAATATATCAGAATAAGATCAAAATAGGCTAAAAACAAATATAAAATTGATTTAAAAAATGGCCTTCAAGTAGGTCCAAAACCTAGCCAGAGCAAATTAACATTTAAATGGTACAAAAAAAAACCTTTAAAGGGGTTTAAAATGTAAAAATGTTGTAAAGACCATTCGACCCAGTGAGTGATTTGTGTTTCAAAGAGACTGAATACACTGGTTGCTGTGCTTATGTATCTATTTCTGTTAACATATTATTTCATTTCATGTCCTTAAGCAACTAATACAGCACAAATATTATTCAATAAAACTTATCTGTCGTTGATGAGTCTTTTGGGACGTATATCTCAGCGTCTAAACACTCATTTCTCTGGTGGGCGAACTTAAATTCTTCTGATGCACTAGTCCTATTGATTATTGGTTTCTGTAGCGCTTATCTCTGTACCGCCCAGTGCCTGATAAAGCAATTTTGGGCTGTGATCAGTTACACAATGTCAGTACCAACATTTGAGTATTTTATTAACATGAGTAATTAATTAAAAAAGTACAAAAACACATTTTCCTCCATTGTGTCTTTTTCACTCACCACTGGACACAAAGCATCAACTCCTGAGATAAAACATGTCAATACACAACATTTTATTAATTTTCCAACATAAAAACACATTTAATTTTACAGTAGTTTTGACGACATAATATCAAATACATGATATAAAATCAGAAACATGCTTATTTGTCAGAGCAGTGTTTTAAACAGAAGCCTCTCATCTGATTTCAGGGCAGTAAAGTTCTGACTCGGTCCAAACAGCTCTCACATTATTAACCAGCAGGTGACTCCCCCTGCTGGCTGATGAAGGTATAACATCGATTAAAGACAGTTATTATTTTGAGATGCAGTAAGATGAGATAATTTATTGTACAATAAAATAAAAACTTTAGCGTTCACCAGGAGGGAAGTTAAATGCCTTTTTAAAAATGAACCTGAAGATAAAACACAGGCTGAAAATGGTTGTTTCACTTCACCCACATGAGGTCAGATGGCGCCCCTAATGGTAAGTTATTTTACTACTACATTTGTATGACCTTGCAAAAGTTTTGTGTATTGTTACCTCACAATGCTTTCTTCCTTCCATTCCTTCTGCCTCTTCAGCCTCTCCCTGCCTTCTGCTGCTCCTGCTGTAGTCACTCATCCTCCAGAGTTCGTGTCTCCAGGCTCCTCATGTAGAGCTGACAGGCCAGCTGTCCGCTGCTCCACCATCCAGCCTGTCTGCTCTACCTGTTGAGCCTAGAGACACAGGCTGTAGACAAACTGCAGCAGAAATCTAACATTACATCAAATAACATTAAAGACTGAGTACTGTGCATATTTCATAAAGTACGATTTTAGTATAACCTCATTGTGAGTCCTGATCATGATGCAGGCTGAATACACTGTAACTACTCTTCAATAAATAAGTTGTCTTCACGTATCAAACTCACCTTTTCAAATGATATCCCAGGCTGAGGTAAACCACTGATTGTCGCACATAATTTGGGCATGTGAAGCAGTCTGATCGCTGTAAACACAGAAATACTGCGGTGGCACTGCACATAATGCTGATGGGTGCATGGACCTCCACTGTCCTCGTCCGGTTAAAGGACAAGAATTTTTTAACCTCCACCTGAGACACCATCACCTCGTTCTCTGTGCTAGAAATACATATTTTCTTCGCCCCCCTCTCCATCCTAGGCGTGAATCACTGTAAAGAATCATTCAGTCAGTGGACTTATCCATGTTTTCACATATCCAACTGAATTCGAGATTTCCATTCATTAATTCCAATTTTATGGTGCAAATATACTTAGAAACTAAAGTCAGACAAATTGATGCAACAATTCTTTATTTAAACAAAAATCTTTTGCACCTAAGTGAAGATGTCGATGTGAGCACCACTTCCATCTTCTATGATTAACTGTAACCCACACTGGACATGCGCAGTGATGTAAATCCCAAACCACAACCCCAACAGGTGTGGCCAACAGTGATTGTCATGACACATCAACATGAATGCTTGTGGAGGAAAAAATGTGAAGTCACTTGAGCAACAGAGATAACAGTGTTAAAGTCCAACCAGATTCACCGAGGGACTACAGCTGTCCGAAGACAACGCACCGACCTGGAAAGACTCCAGACGGTAAGAGACAACACAGATGTCTACACACAAACACACACAGCTTCAACACACACACACTGAACCACACACAGCTTAAAGAAACACACACAACCTAAAGATACACACACACTGAACGGTTAAGGTACACACTCTGACTGCTTGCTGGAGGAAATCCAAGAAAAACGATCACATTGACCTTTAGACAAAGATGGCTGTATAGTCTTGTGAAGGCCTGCATGTAATTTATGGTGATATGCGGGGCTTGAAGACCTCCAGCATGGTGCTGGAAATCCAGTGTTGGGCTTCGTGCCTCCATATACAGGTCTCAAACAAAGAGAAGGCCTGTAGTTGAAACCAAAAGCCTAAACTAGTAGTTGCTCAACCACGAGGACTACAGAACAAAGAACAGAAAAAAGGTACAACTTTGAGAAACGTTTTTCAATTTTTCATCTTCGCTTGAGCTAATTTCAGTTTCCTCCTCGCTGGACGAGACAGAGACTCTTTTTGTTTCACTTTCATTTTTGTTCGGACGTTCGTCAGAATTGTTTTGGATCCCGAGAGGAACGCTGCACAACCCAGCCGTTCCCTCATTACCTGCAGAAGGAAGAAAAGAATCTTCAGAAGGAACAAGACCGTCCCTTCCTTTGAGTCGACCGATCGCTGTGTTACAGCCTGCCGTCAGCTGTCAGAACGCTTCAGTCTGATCCTGCACTCGCCTCCTGAACGAGTTGGAGCTTCGAGTTAGCCGGGCCCCCACGCTACCGCTCCCACGCGGCATCTACCGTAAGAGGTCTTTTGTTTGGGCAGAAACAGATAGTATATAGCGTGTTGTTTTTCTTTGTTGTGCTTTTTGTTTTTGCTGTGAAAAGGACCGCCGAGTCCGATCTATGGTTACCTGTACTGTGTGCTAACTGTGTTTGCTAAGCTCGCTAGGAGCTTATTCAGGCTAACCCAGCCTGTACAGTCTTGCTGCAGTGTGTGACCACAATACGTGGTATTCCGGCTCAATCAGGGGACGACAAACGAACTTTGATTCGCTTGCCGGCCACTGTTCGAGGGAGAGACGACCGCTGTGCACCACATGGTCGTTTTGTTGTTTCCTTGTTGTCTGCTAAGCCCCGCTTAGCTTCTTCCTTCTCTTACTAACACACACACACACACACACACACACACACACACACCGAGATACATGTACTGTTTTGGGCGACCTGTTGTAACTTATAGTTAACAACTCTGCTATAACATAAGACGTGTCTAGCATATTCCCTTTATTGACTGTAAAGACGGACTGTGGGTATCATCCCTGTAAATTCAACCCTCGTGTGACCAAACCGCACATGAGAGCAAAGACGGCGCAACCGCTGCCTTTGTTCAAACCTCACGCGCACGTGTAGTGATCACCTTTGGTCGACACAGTCACTGCCGCCATTTTTGAATTCCAGGTACATGAACCAGTGAATCTGAATTCATCCCCTCGTAATTCGCGTTCTCGCGTGACACAAAGTCACGTCCGGTGTTTCCTGTAGTCTCTTCGACGAGACTTCCTAAATCACGCCCACTAATTTGTAGTCCGGTGAACATGACTTCCCAAGTCACGTTCGGCCATCTTTGTAGTCTTTATTGGGGACTTTCTCACACACACACACACACACACACACACACACACGCCTCCACCCAGGGACCTGTTTGGCTTGCTTGTGTTTTGATATTGCTTGCTTTGTGAAGGAAATTGTTGCTTGTTAAAGTAGCTGGTTTGTTCTGTGGAGTAAGTTTTAATAAACACTGTTGACTTTAACTGAGCAGCATCTGTGTTTATTTTGCACAATCCCATATTGCAATAAATGCTGGTTCAGATGGCCAGTGCTCGGATTCACGCCTTCCCTCTCGTCTAATTTCATAATATTGACAAGTTGACCAATTTTCAGGCTATGAGACTTAAAGGTAAATCATTTGATTATTGATCCCTGACTCCAGGGTGGTGCCCCGTGTTCATTAATGACTCATAGTTACCTAGGTTTCATTAATCAACTATAATAATTTTTTATTAATTAATAACAATATTAATTGATAATAAATAATCAATTCCGATTCCCAACACCAGCGTAGCAATATTTTGGTGAAGTGTTTTTTTATGTTTTTTTTTTTTTTAGGATGTTGCCACAGCGATTGATGTAACATTAGCCCAGAGGCAGCCCTACACACTTTTCATTCAAACAAACTAATGCAACTGCCACAGTTGTTAGATTTCATCAATGAGACCAACATTAATCTCCAAAAAAGAATTTAACCAGCCAGTGGTAAACCTCTAAAAGCGTGCGGATAAGTTAGGCTCGTTTTCTCCCCCGGGATGACGACGGAGGTTGGCCCGGGCGATCAGATCAGTAGACCGGCACTGCTGCCGCCGTGACAGCCATTGCCCTGGTCCCCGGTCGTGGCTCCCACAGACTCTGCACTGGATTAAACTGTGACTTTCTGTCATGAAGAAATATTAAAACTGTGACGTGTTAACAGCGCTCAAGCCAGAATTAAAACAGCTTTTAACAGCTTTACTGCCATCGCTGTCGATTGCCGCAAACTGGTGGTAGCGATGCTAATTTCTGTTAATGAGGTTTTACATTATACTTTAGCATTAAGCTAGTGGGCTTTATGCTTAGTGATACTGGCTGTGTGTGTTTTGAATGTTGTTTCAAACTATAATGTGGGTTTAATTGAACATCTTTGATGCTTAAATATATATTGCCGCTTAATATAGGCCTATTGCTTAACTCTTTTTATTTCATGTATGCCATTTTTACTTTAGGGCAGGCTAGTCTTCAATTTGGAGTCACAAAACCTTGAAGCAAAACAATGTCAGTGTTCAGTGTTTCCCCTAGGTTTTTTTGTTGGTGGGGCGGTATCCGCAGGGGAGGGGGCTCGTCCGGCTGAAAATGCAAGGATCATGCAAGCTGGCACTGCATGAAAAGTGGGATTTTCGTCAGTATACAGCATTGTAAATTGTTGTGGAATTTCAGGTTTGCGACAATTCACAGCAATTTGCAGGCAACACGGAAAACTGACGCAAATTGTCGGAAACTGACGTGGGCCTTGCTTGGCAGTTGTCCCCCCATGACCCCCCTCCCCCTGATTATATTGGAGGCTTTAACATGTAAATGAAAATGCTGTGAGCTGTACAAATGCAAATCAGGGTAGCAGGGGGAGTTTTACCTCAGGTGACCTTTTTCTAAAAGGTACTAACTGGTATAAATAGATCAGGCCCCGTATAGCCTAATTATAAACTCTTAAATTTTAGCTTGAATTGATTTATTTAATTAAAATATTAATTACTGTGTATGTCATTAACAATGACCAATGTTATGTAAAAAGATTATTTATTCTTTTTTTTTCTCTCTCCTGAGTCCAGGTTAAAGATAAAGCGCCAGTTGTTAAGTTAAAATGTGCCTGACATAATTTGAGATAAATAAGATATTGAAATGTATAAATAATTTCTGTTTAAAATGTGTGACATTAAAATATAATTTCATGGGTTCTGAATGTTTAAAAGAAGTTAAAGTAATTCTTATTATGTGTGAGAGTTCATGACCTCTAAGAGTTTTTACACTTCCGGGTTGACCGGAGTGTGAGTGACGAGGAAGAAGAAGCGGAGAGTTAATGGCGTCCAGCAGCTAACAGTGGACTGTGTGTGTCCGTCAGTGTCGTGTTTTATTACTAACGGACAGTGAACTGTTGTCGGATGACGTGCTGTGAGTGTGTGAGCTGGACTCTCCATCACAGTCGAAGTGTTTGTGTTTTATTGGACACGAGGCAAGTTCGGCTACGCTAGCTAGCAGTAGCTAAGCTAGGCTAGCCGGAGCTAAGCTAGGTTAGCGGCCCGGCCATTGTGGAGAGGAGGCCTGCGCTGACGAGAGAACTTTGCCGGGTCACCACGGAGAGTGTAGCCGACGGGGGTCGCGGAGATTTATCGCTGCGAGCATTTTGTTTTCACAGACTAACCTCGGAACACAACGAGACCGTGACCTCCTATTAGCTCGGAGCTCTGTCTGCAAGTCCAGATTTACATGAAGCCGATAATGACGCCATCGTGTGTAAGTAACGTTTACTGTTTTCTCCTTCATGGTTTAATTTTACTGTGACTTACGTTTTCTCTATTCATACCACTCTCATTTAATTGTTTTCCAGCTGCCTGTAAGACACTACGAGATGGTACGCAGGAGCTTCAGGTACAAACAACCAGATCTTCCATCGCAGGCTGAAGCTGTGAGGAGTTCAGCTCGGAGTCGATCGAGAACAAAGAGGGTAAGTTTTGTTAGATTAGATCCGTTTTTGGTCAATGTGACTATTATTCGGGTGCATTAATAGATGTGATGTGTCCATACGCAGTGCATTGCGCGGTACTGATCGTCCATATTGATTGTTTTTACAGCTGTTGGATGCGAGACAGAGTGCTAGCTGAGGATGAGGCGGAGCTTTGGAAGTGCGCCGCCATGGACCGTTGTCTGAGGAAGACAGCGGGGTGTCTGGATGGAGCCGGGAGCTCGCCGAGCTGCAGTCGAGATTATAGAGGCGATTACAAAGTACAGAGCGACGCACCACAGACGTCTGCAAAACGGACCGAATTCAGACAGAAGGCCGGCAGTTACCTCCAGCTGCAGACAGACACTTCACGGAGCTGCAGGATTTTGGGCTTCTAGTGAGCTTCCTGTTGTTGTGTGGGCAGATTATGCTTTGTACATAGTTGTGGTGTGTTTGTGTTAATAAAGCTCTTTCTTTGAATAAACAGCACCTTCCTGGCATTTTCCTTTCCTCAATAAATTCATTCATGTCTTTGATTTCATAAATAGAAATTAAGTAAATAAATAAAGAAATATATAAATATATGTATGTATGTATATATATATGTGTATATATATATATATATATATATATATATATATATATATATATATGGGGTGGGGTTTACATCTATAACGACCCAGGTTGACCAATAGTGACAGATCTGACAGATCTGCCAACCAATCACAAATGATTTTTAGTGTTTAAAAGTAGTGGTTTCATCCAATACTGAGTGAGGATATTCAAGCCAGCCCACACATTCTCTGGTCAGGTGTTGTTTTGCTGCTATTTATATGCAAATTAGAGCCGTTGGCACCTCCGGGAGCTCCACATACGTCACGGTTTGTTTCCGACAATTTGTGGCACAGGGAACGCGGCGTTTGCAGGCTGTAAATTGTCGTTAACTACCGAAAATTAGGGAGATTTTCGGGCATTTACGGGGACGAAAATCCCACTTTTCATGTAGTGTGGCTTACATAACATAATAATAACAGCTGCTAAAAGTTTTGTTCCGATTAATTTGCCGCTACCCAAGCCAGCCGTAGTAAGTAACGCACTTCTGGTCATTTTTACAAAAATAAAACACCCGTTGTCCTTTAACTATAAAGAAAACCATAAGGATAGAATTTGCGCTTTTATTTTATAAACAAGAAGCGAACCTCCCCTCGCTATGGATAACTTGAAACCACGGTAACTCAGTTTTAAATTCCGCTATAGCGCCGGTAACATCAGGTTTTAAAGCTTTTTCATGTGAGCAAGTAGCCGTTTAGTTCCCTGTTGTGCTGTCAGTTTATCCAAATAACGCTTGTTTGCACATTTACTCTGACGTGGTGGGAGAAGTCCAGACCAGCCGCACCTGTAGTGGAGTGGCGGAGAAATGAAGGACTGACTGCTGTGATCAGCTGTTTCTTGCTTTTAAAACTCCCTGGTTGTGGGTCGCACAGCAGTGCGGGTCATTGACACCTCCGCCCACCTCACGCAGAGACCGGCACATTTCCGCCTCGTTTTTAGATAGCAGTCGAGGCGGAAATAAGTGTACCCTCCGAGGCGGAAAATCGGCGGACCAAAACAGACCCCCACTTTGCCAGCCTCTGTCTAAAACCAGGGACCGAGCCGCCAAAAGGACGGGCAAATTGGCGGCTTGCTGCTCTGTCTAAAAGCGGCTAGAGACAGTGGAGGGGCTTCCAGATGTTTCTTCAGCTCCTCTTCAGCTCTGGTGCTAACAGATTTACGGACAACACTGGCCCCAGAAAATGTCTTGTCCAATAGAGTAACTAGTGCAGAGGGTCTTCTTTTTGGAGCAGGGCCTAGTTCTGGGTTTGGCTGTGGTGTCTCAGACATGAGCTCAGCCTCCACCAAGTTCATGTGACTCTACAGAAAAAAAATCAACAATCATCCATCCATCCATTTTCATCCGCTTATCCGGGGCCGGGTCGCGGGGGTAGCTGCCTGAGCAGGGACACCCAGAGTTCCCTCTCCCCGGACACTGCCTCCAGCTCTTCCGGGAGGATCCCAAGGCGTTCCCAGGCCAGCTGGGCGACATAGTCACACCAGCGTGTCCTGGGTCTTCCTCGGGGTCTCCTCCCGGCGGGACATGCCAGGAACACCTCCCGAGGGAGGCGTCCCGGGGGCATCCGAAACAGATGCCCGAGCCACCTCAGCTGGCTCCTCTCGATGTGGAGGAGCAGCGGCTCTACTCTGAGCTCCTCCCGGGTGACAGAGCTCTTCACCCTATCTCTAAGGGAGCACCCTGCCACCCTGCGGAGGAAACTCATTTCGGCCGCCTGTATCCGGGATCTTATTCTTTCGGTCATGACCCAAAGTTCATGGCCATAGGTGAGAGTCGGAACGTAGATTGACTGGTAAATCGAGAGCTTCGCCTTTTGGCTCAGCTCTCTCTTCACCACGACAGACCGATACAACGACCGCATTACTGCGGCCGCTGCACCGATCCGCCTGTCAATCTCACGCTCCATCCTTCCCTCACTCGTGAATCAACAATCATATTAGTCATTATGTGCAATATAATAATCACACCACCAGTCCGTCATTTTATGGTAAAATAAAATAAGAATGCATACAACCATGCAAGATGGGTGTATGAGATGGCATCATTTAACTTTGACCTACATTACTATCCGTTTTTAACATGTATAAATGTGTTATTCAGTTTACAAAAATATATATTGTTTAAGAACAGGTATTACCTCAAATGCTGCAGCATCTCCAACTATATTTTCATGGACTTCCAGCTGGTCCTCCTTGGCGAGGAAAGGCAGGGCTTTGAATCTGGGATCCAAAAGCGAAGCAGCGTAAAGCATGCATTTATCCCGCGCACAACTGTATCTTTTTGCCATATCTTCATGAATTGCCTGTTTGATTTCCCGAATTACTGGAGCGTCAGCAGCAGCGCCAGCCGGCCCTGTGTCGTGCAGCAACTGAGCATGCAGAGGAGCAATAACTGAGAGTGTAGGTGTAGAATCCTCAGACATGATGTGCGTTGTTTCTTTCATTGGTTTCAGCGCGGATGCTATTTCCTCAGCAGTGGAGATGTCCATCTTGCTGAGTGTGCAGATGTCGCTTCCACATCTTCTCACGTTTGGGGACAGGAGCGCGGCACAAATAGCAGGCTGCTGCTCTAGGAATCGCTCAATCATGTCCAGCGAGCTGTTCCATCATGTAGCGACATCCGTTTTCAGTTTATGCACTGGCAACTGTAGAAGTTTTTGTTTCTCCTGCAGTTCATGATTTGTGATGGTGCTGCGGTGGAAGAAACCAGTGATTCGTCTGATTCTCCCAAGCAGTCTTGACACCATAGTTAGCTTCAGAGCTCTTTGAGCAGCCAGGTTGAGAGTATGGGCAAAACATGTAATGTGTGCCAAGTTGTCAATCTGTGTAGCGGCGAGCATGTTGGCAGCATTATCAGTCACAATAACTAGATCCGCGACAGTCAGCCCCCATTCATCAGCAACGGAGTAAAACATGGCATTGACATTTACGGCAGTGTGGCTTTCATGCATCACACGAGTTTGCAAAACTCGGGATTCAAGCAACCATGTATCAGTTATATAGTGAGCGGTGAAAGTCACAAAAGACTGAGTTGCTATGGATGTCCATGCATCACATGCTAGTGCTACTCTGGCTGTTTGGTCAAGGCACTGGCGACCTTTCTTTTAGTCTCTTGATACAGCTGCGGCACAGCTGTCTCAGTGAAAAACGTATGGGATGGTATGGCGTACCTTGGCTCCGCTGTATGCAACATGCAAATAAACCCCTCGTTCTCCACCACACTGTAAGGTCGTAAGTCTTTGGCGATGAAGCAGGCGATAGACCTGGTTATTTTTTTTGCCCGCTTGGAGTTGGCAGAGAGTTTGGTGAAACAATGCAGTGTGCGTTGGTCTGCCGCTGGTGGCTGACTCTGCGCCGTGTCCCTTAACTCTGGGTGATGCCTGGTGATGTGAGCCTGCGCATTTGTGGTGTTCCCGAAGTGCTTAATCTTACTTTTGCAAACCCTGCAAACTGTGAAGCTCATGTCAAGCTCGGTCTTCCCAGGCATTCAGTAAAAAACAAAATGAGTCCAAACCTTGCCTTCAACGAGGACGGGGCTGGTTGAATCTCTCTATCCTCCACCATTATTGTAGTTTTCTCCTTGTTTGGTGCTTTCCGCACATGCGTATGTTCCAGAACAGGCTGCGTGGTGACGTCAGGACGTCCTGACTCCCGCGTCGTTTAAAAAAAAAAGCCGTCAGCCAGCGGATTGGTTTTATGTATTTATTTTTTTTAAACTCGATTTTGGGACATTTTGAATGAGAATCGCAATTCTTATGTGAATCGATTTTTTTGCACACCCCTATGATTGATACTCTCAAAGTGCACCAGATTAATTCATTTAGATTGCAAATGTTCAAAATTTTCTTCCCCCGGAGGCATTTTTTTTCAGTCTGCGGGGGGGGGGGGTATGTCATCTCAGACCTGATCAGCAGGACTGTGCTGGTCTGCCATTACTTGACCAGTAACACCAGAAGTACCAACCTGGCTGCTATCCATTCAAACAGCTACACAAAACCGGTTAACTGGCTGATCACCAGTAAAACCAGCTTGAACAAGCTGGCCAACCAGGTAAATCCAGCAAAACCAGTTAATGACCAGCAATGTTTTCAAGCTGGTTCCAGCTGGATTTTATAGCAGGGTGCCTGTCTGCTGCTCGTGGTGTGTGCACTCTCAACATTTTAGAGCTTCTACATTTTAACTTGTACATAATCATGAATGTAGTTAAACAAAATATGTAATTATGTAAATGAAATTAAAGTAGTTTTTGAGGAACAACAGGTGCTTCCTCACATCGTATCACCAAGTTGCCAGTGTTTAATAACCTAAGTGACAGCTGAGTCCTCTGTCTTTGTCATTATCCATATTTTTATTATTATCAACTTTGTTATACGTATGAAGTATTATGTTTTCAAGATGTAAAAGAACTTAATATATTATATATTATAATATTTAATTCTCCATCCTATTATCTGCCCCGTTTTAGGTTCTGGTGCCAGAAGAAAAAACACAGAAAATGCTGTTTTAAAGTTTCTACTCGAGATCAAGTTGGAAAAAAGAAAAGATGGAACCTTCTTCTCCTGAGGAGGCAGAGCTTGCATCATTTCGAACCCCAGCTACCTGCCCTCCGTCTGCACCTGTTGCTGCTGGGAACCACTCCAGTGAAAACTCTTTGTCTGTTGATTTTCACCTTCAACAACCTTCATCTGCCTTTAGGGGAGTAACATTAGACCGCTACTTTCCTTCTGATAGCACATCACCGCTGAGTCAAATATTGTCTTCAAAGAATGGGACCTTAACGCAGGCTGACAACTTGTCCGACATGTCATTAGAACATGCTGCAAATCGTGTGCCTAAAGGGACTGCTGATACTGACTCCTCTGACTCTGATTGGGACACTTCTGAATACAGAAAAATAAAGCCAGCTGTGAAACACAAGAGAAAATCAAAAAGCCACAGCTCCAGAAGGATGAAGAAAAGGAAGAAATCTCCCTCGAGTGCTGCTTCGACTTTTGATTCCTCTGACTACACGGATCAACCTTCACCTGGTCCACTCAGAGAAACAGGACTGATAAAGACTCCATCCACCGCAGCAGATGCTACACCAGGAAACAGTCGGGATGATACCAGCGAAACTGAGCTGCATTCTATAGCTTGTCCATCCACCCTTCAACACTTCATGGCTCTCGATGGCTCTCTTTCTGATTCTCAGAAAACATTAGACCTGATCAGAGATCAGGACTGCAACAGCCGTAGCTGCAGCTCTGAATTCTACACTGAAAGTCAAGAAAAAAGATATGAGATCATGTCTGTGCAGTCTGAAAGCTCGTCAGGAGCTGAAAGTGATGGACAGATGGAAATAGAGACATCTCTAACAGATGTGAAGTCCTCAGTGACAAACACTTTACCAACCGTGTCAGCTGGTTCATCCACCCTTCAACTACGAGACTTCAGGGTCCAGTTATCCACGTTAGATCGAGAGTTACAACATCTAGATGATGTTTTCTCGAGCTACAGCCCTGTTGTCGACACTGCAGGAAGTGGAGAAAATATAAATGACAAGCCTAAACTGTCTGAATGTGAGGCAGGAGCTGATGATGACGTCCTGGTTCAAATGGAGGCACTTGTTAGAGCTGTGAGCTCCTCAGTCACAAACACCCAGCCGACCCGTCCTCACCTCCAGCTGTCCTCAGATCCTGGTTGGAGTCAAAGAGGCTCCAGCTGTTTGCCTCGTTCTCACAGCATTCCCTCACTGAGTCAAATAAGCTGTGCAGAGAATAAGACCTTCACATCATCAGTGAGCTTACCTGACTTGCTGTTAAAAAGCGGCTTTGAGGAGTTTACACCTGATATCACTGTTGATGACAACGATGAAACCAACTGGTTCCTGTGCTCCTGCCCAGGCCTGCAAAAGTGTAGTGTGACGTTTTATAAATATCAAGGATGTGTCTCTGGAGAACAGATGACTCCAAATAGTCATCTCCCTTCTTCTCCCTCTTCCATCTTGAGACCTCATAATTATAATCGGCGGCTTATAGTGAGGCTACATCGTCATGGCCCGGGACCACGTCCTTGTACCCAACGATGGAAAAAGCCCATTAGCTCAGCCCAGTCCAGATGCAATACTACCAGAATTAAACGTCAGCTGTGTCTTGAACTATCAGGCCTCTCTTACAAGCTGTCACTCACCAGCTGGAGTCCCGTCTTCAGCAGCAAAAGCGAAGTTGAGGTGGTGGAGAAAGAAAACAGAAGTACCCCAGAGAGAGTGTCAGAACATGGCAGCTCATCGTCCAGCTCTCCTCTCTTTGACTCGGATAAGCTGCCAAACAAAAACATCAGCAGATATCCTGAAAATTCTCCTTCTTCCATTTTGTGTGCAAATGATTGTGAAAGTTCTTCTGAATCTAGGAAACGTCCTGACCACCCGAACAAACCGACTCAACTGAAAGATGAGTTTAATTCCGTCTCTCACCCTGGACAACGAGGCGAGGAGAGCTTGAGCCTCGACTGCAGCAGCGAAACCAACGATGAGACTGTGGTTTTATCAGCATCCCAGTGTGACACCGACAGAGAAGATCCTGTTTTGTTAGTCCCTTGTTCAGAGCAAACTCTCCCAGCTGATTTGGATCTCTTGCTTGAGCAGTTGTCTTTACAGTCTGTAGGCGCGTCAGCAGGTGACAGTGACGTCCTGGTTAAAATGGAGGCTCCTGTTACAGCTGTGAGCTCCTCAGTCACAAACACCCAGCCGACCCGTCCTCACCTCACCAGCGTTCCCTCACTGAGTCAAATAAGCTGTGCAGAGAACAAGACCTTGAGACCATCACAGAACGTACTTGACATGCTGTTAAAAAGCAGTTTTGAGGAGTTTACACCGGATATCACTGTTGATGAGGACGGTGAAAGCTACCGGTTCCTGTGCTCCTGCCCAGGCCTGTACCAGTGCAGTGTGACGGGCCTGGTGTTCCACATGGAGGGAGAAGGGGACGTGGTTTACAGGATTGTCTCTTGGGACAGGAGGCTACTGGCCCAACATCACAAGAAGCCTGCAGGACCCCTGTTTAACATCAAATGTCTGCAGCAGTCTGTGTGTCGGCTTCATCTCCCACACTGTGAGATCCCATCCACAGCTGGATGTCCATTCTTGTCAGTCGCTCACCTGAATGATGAGGGCATTGAGTTCATCCCCCCTCATAAGATAACAGAAACTCATGTGATCATCAACATCTCAGGGTTTTCTGCTTTCGGTATCGTTAAAGATGAAGCATCACCACCTGAGCCGGTCCGAGCGCTGGTTCTGCTGTTCTACAGGCCTGCAGATGATCCTGATATTGAATCTCTGCTCAATGTGTTGATGCTACCAGGTAACGTCGTGCTCAGTGATGTGCGACGCACCAGGAAGAAACATGTTGGAGATGAGCTCTACATAGAGACATCCCCATGCTGTAAACTGCTGCCAAAGCAGGAATACACACTGTCCACTTGTCCTGAAGACGACTCGGTTCTAGTTCAGCCAACAACAGCAGAATTTTACTGTGACAACTATGACAACTGCTTTACATCATTCCAGGTGAATTTAGAGAAACTCCTGAAACATATTAAACTGTTTTTGAGAGACACCAACAGACACAGTGTCTGGGAGAGACGAGTTTGTCTTTCATCTGCTGGACTAACAAAGTCCTGTAGACAGAGCGTTCTGAATCTGATGTCAAAGAAGAGGCTGTTGAAGATACGGAGCAACTTCATCGAGGGGATATCAGGACCTGTTCTCAAGAGTCTGGTGGACAAGCTGTTTGAGATAGAGGTGCTGACTGATTCTGAGAGGGAGTCAGCAGACGAGATGCAAAACAGAGGAGACAAAGCTCGTTTTGTTATCGACACAGTGAGGAGGAAAGGTGAAGCTGCCAGTTCAGAGATGATTGAGTTCCTCTGTGAGGTCGACCCCCGCCTCTGTGAACATCTTGGGCTGATCTGAAGCTGAATGAACCGGTGATACCGTCAGAACATGTTGACCTGGTGGTTAGAAACTGATCATCATAGTGAAAAAGACAAAAAGAGAAAAAAATACCATATTCTTCCACAACTCTGAATTCTATCCCAAAACTCTGACTTATTTCCTAGAATTTCAACCCCAAACCCATTACCCATAACCCAGAACTTCAACTTTAATTGCACTACCCTGAGTTGAAATTAACAATTTTGAGAGAAAGTCAGAACTCCAAGCTCAAACCAAGAATCCTGACTTAAAGGAGAACTTCGGTCAATTTCAACATCAGCTTTATTGCTCAAGCTACCCTTGACTTGCCAGTACTGAAAACGCGAACACTTTTGGTCCACCCCTTACAGGGCTCCTTGAACGGAGAGTTAGCATTGACAGCTAACATCGTGGGGTAACAACTTTACACTGTGTTTTAAACATCTTAACATGCTCCAAATATCACCCCAAAAGCTATGCAACATCAGCAGACACCTTACAACACAGCACTGTAGCGTGTATGCCTCAAAATGAATAAAAAAGTGGTTAAAACGGCGTGTTTGTGCAAGCAGCTACTTACCGGTTTGTTTACATCTCGTCTTCCCGAAGTCCAAACTAGTCAATCGGTCGAGCGTGCGCTGACTCCCACACTGGCAGACGGAATTTTTTGCAGACAGAAACGTATTCCAGCATTTTCGTTTTTCTGTTCATAACGTACATGT
>CAEMYA010000349.1:161463-171799 GCA_903131615.1 Diplodus sargus
TACAGTGCTGTGTTGTAAGGTGTCTGCTGATGTTGCATAGCTTTTGGGGTGATATTTGGAGCATGTTAAGATGTTTAAAACACAGTATAAAGTTGTTACCCCACGATGTTAGCTGTCAATGCTAACTCTCCGTTCAAGGAGCCCTGTAAGGGGTGGACCAAAAGTGTTCACGTTTTCGGTACAGGCAAGTCAAGGGTAGCTTGAGCAATAAAGCTGATGTTGAAATTGACCGAAGTTCTCCTTTAAATACAGAGCTCCGACTTCAATCCCAGTACTCCAACCTTTTTCCTAGAACTCTGACCTTCCTCCCAGAATTCTGACCCCAATCCCAGAACCCTGAGTTCAAAGTCAGAATCTCAACCTTTTTTCCAAAACTTCTTTACCAGAATTCTGACGACAAACCAAGAAACCCAAACTTTTTTATCGGAACTCAGATTTTCCTTCCAGAACTCCAAACCCAATCCCAGGACCCTGAGTTCAAAGTCAGAACTCTGGGGGGGAAGACAAAATGGTAGATATGGACAATTTTAAATGTTTTATCTATTTAAGATTTTTTAACTAATGAATCTTTATGACCTTTTTAACCAGATATCTTGAACACAGTCTGTTTCACTGTTTTTATGATGTTTATCACCTGATTCTTTGATCACTGATGCTTCGTATGTTTGATTTCAGCACTTTTGTCTCTTTATTTTCTTACATTCTGTGTTGGTTGCTGTCGTGTTGCTTTCTGTAAAGTCCTCAACAAGAACCAGGTGTCATTAAAGAGCAACTAAACCCCTCAGTTTTGGATGACGTGCTCTAAGCTGGAAAATCAAAAAATGCCTTGATTATGGGCGGGGCTCCAGCAGTACTCTCCGATTCCCCCCTCCCCCCTAACCGTTACCACGCTCAGGCGCAGAAATTATTATTATTATTATTATTTTTTTCAAAAAAATTTTGGGGGGTTTTTATGGGGGGGGGCTAACCATGGTGGACCGTGACGAAAGCTGCCTCCATCTCAGCCAATAGGAAAATTCGATTGTAATAACCGGGATTCAACCCATAGAGGGCAGTCACACTTACATTTTTACTACAAAATACGTCAAATTGAAATACTTCGACTAAAATGTCAAGAGTTGGACCAGAATCACTTATCAACACTACTTCATACCCAAATACATTGGTTTTCAGCAGAAAATAGTGGTTTGGGGGTTTAGTTGCTCTTTAAATCTGAACTCCAGCTAAAAACTAATGGGACTCCTCAGGTACAGCAGGTAGAGCATCTGTATTCAAGTAGCCCTTTTATTTAGAAGTCACTTATTGTCAGTAGTGTCAGTAACACTGTGACTCTGCAGCTGAGTCACATTGATTCCAGGTGAGATCATGACCTCATGTGGGTGAAGAGAAACAACACTTTTCAGCCTGGTGTGAGTCTTTAAATTAATCTTAAAGGAACTTAATGTCCCTCCTCTTATTCTGTTGTACAATAAATGATCTCATCTTACTGTGTCTCAAAATAACAGCTGTCCTTAGTTGATGTTATACCTTCATCAGCCAGCAGGGGGAGTCACCTGCTGTTAATAATGTGAGAGCTGTTTGGACCGAGTCAGAACTTTACTGTCATGAAATCAGATGAGAGGCTTCTGTTTAAAACACTGCTCTGACAAATATGCACATGTTTCTGAATTTATATCATGTTTATGTATAAATGTAAAGCTTAATATCATTTGGTACTCTGATATAGTTTCAGTCTCAGGTGTTAGATGATTTGTCTCCAGTGGGTGAAAAAGGAACAAAAAAAAGAAAGAAAACATGTTTTTGTGCTGAGTATCATTGTTACTGTATCACTGAATATTCATGTCAATAAAATACTCTCTAATATTGAAACTGATGTTGGTCTAAAAGTAAATTTTTTGTTGGACTGTAAGATTGAAATTTGTCTCATTTTGGATGCAGAATAATTTACATTCATGACCTTAAATTTAATGTTTCTAAAACTGAATTTAAGACATTTTAAGGCTGTTTAAAGGACCTTGGCTGTCATCAAACCTACAGGAGGATTTATTAGTGTATCATGGATGTGTTAAGAGATTTGTAGCTTTGCATTAAAGTCATTAAGTGGTAACACCATCTGTGACCTCAGCACTCCAGATTACACACCAGATTTAGACACACAGCTGTTTCAGGTCAGACTTCAGCTGAAATGTCTGTTGTAATTTCTATTAAAGATATCTGGTCTGTCTGTTGAATGTCTGCTTGGCTGGTCTGAACAAACGACAGCTGGATGCAAATCTCTCGGCAGGTCCAGAATCTTTTGTGGCAAATAATTCATCCGCCTCGTGAGTTTCTTCATAAAACTTTGATGTGAAACACTGACCAGCTGATGTTTTGGGCTGTTTTGACTGAAACTGGATAACTTCACATTCATTAACACTCATCTATTCTGAAAAAACACATGGACGCACCTATTAAGTTTGATTTCTAGACCTTCAGTGTAAATAATGTTTCTGGTTCATATTCTGGCCTGATTTGACTCATTTAACTTAATATTTTCTGATATTAGCTACAAGTCTTGGCAGATAAATGGACAAAGTTGTATATTTCAGCACTTGAATGAACCATTTATGCTCGTCATCGTGAATATCAGGTCACAGTCAGGACACTCAAAACGAACTGACAGTAATCACTCATATTTTATTTGATTAAATGTATCTTTGACAGACAAGTTTCAGTCTAACAGATGTTAGACTGCACATTAAAGGTCCCATTTGTAAGATGGTTGATTGCGGAGTCTCTCTCTCAACTCGTCAAATACTGACGCTTCGTGTTGGTAGGTCGTAAACTGTAGACATCACCAAGTATCAAACAGCTCACTAACATCAAACATACGAAGCATCAGTGATCGGTCAGAATCAGGTGGTGAACGTCATAAAAAAAACAGTCTGCATTTAAGATATATGTTATAAAATGATACATTAATTTAAAACAATGAACTGAAATAGATTCAACATTGGAAAACCGTCCATATCAAAACTTCATCAGCGATTTGGGAAAGAAGTTGGAAAATGGGTCAGAGTTTTGACTCTTTTTCCATCCATTTTCCTCGCGCGTCGTCTCCTTCTTATTTTTCATCCTACGTCCTTTTTTGGCATCTAACTCGTCCCGCACCGTTAATCGCACGTGTTACGAGTTTCAAATTTGATTAACTGGAGTAACAAATGATTTTTGTTGGGTTCCACTGCCCTCACTCTCCTGGGTGAACTCCTGGAAAACAGAATCACGGAATCAGTGAATGAAGGAGTGAACCGCCATCTTCTTCCCCGAATCTCGGTCTGCTTTATCACAAATTTCCAAAATCATTATATAAAACAGTAACATTCCCCAGTGAAATCATGTTTCAGTTTCAATGTCCATTTGTTAGTTTCAATTCAAACACATCAATACAGCTATGTCTCCTTTCCACACATCCGTGGGCAACATCTCACACACACATTCACAGAAAGCATCATGTATTTAGAAACATAAACATCACTCTTTTAAGTGCAATCATGTCCATCAAATAGACTATGTATTTATCTCATATAGATATATGTATTTGTTTTTAACACAATAAATTCACCATTAAATCAGTGCAATAATGTAAATCATAACCACTTTGGTTTTAAATCAATACTGAAATGACTTTAGGCTTAAAACATGAAACACAATACACATAGGGAGA
Organism: Diplodus sargus; assembly: GCA_903131615.1. Taxonomy (NCBI): domain Eukaryota; kingdom Metazoa; phylum Chordata; class Actinopteri; order Spariformes; family Sparidae; genus Diplodus; species Diplodus sargus. Next base: position 165,167 of record CAEMYA010000349.1, read on the forward strand.
ACGGTTTAGCTTATGGCGCATTTTCAACTCAGACCGGACAATATAACTACTCCTTTAAAACTTCAGGAAGCTCTCTTTAAGTTGTAACCAGTAGACGTTGCTTTCTTTAACATTAGCAACCATGCAATACATGTCAAGATACCTCGAAAACAGAAATAAAGACAGTCAGGGAGTGAGGACATCAGCACAGAAAATCACGGTTACACAGACACAATACACACAAACGCTAAATGGCGGCTGGCGCCATTGTCTCCAGAAGCTAGCGATTTCGCGGTCATAAACGCCGCCCTTCAACTCGGCGAAACACATTCAAAATCCGCCAGCTGGCTCATTACAACTATCGTACACCACTATACACTTTAAGAGGAAACAGTCTTTATAAGTTTTACCGTGTACCGACCTGGAAGACAGAATCACGGAATCAGTGAATGAAGGAGTGAACCGCCATCTTCTTCCCCGAATCTCGGTCTGAGGGAAGAGGGAGGGGTCGCTCACCTTGGGCACCGCGGGGCACCGATACCTACACTTTGGTTCCGCTATACTTTCGTTCCCTCTACCTTGTCCTTCACAATAAGAGTCGCAATCACATTAAACATCGAGCTGGTTATTGCCGGCCTTAATATAGTAATGTGTAAAATTATACACTCAATTAAATTTCAGGTGTGGACCAGGAATAAACAAAAATAACTTAATGTCCTCAGATTAAGGTGTATCACACACGCAGGAAGGTCAGAGTTCTAGAAAAAGGGCTGAAGTTCAGGGATTGAAGTCAGAGTTCAGTGTTTGAGCTTAGATCCGTTTTCTAACCACCAGGACAACATGATCATGATCAGATCAGCCCAAGATGTTTACAGAGGAACGGGTTGACCTCACAGAGGAACTCGATCATCTCTGAACTGGCAGCTTCACCTTTCCTCCTCACTGTGTCGATAACAAAACGAGCTTTGTCTGCTCTGTTTTGCATCTCGTCCGCTGACTCCCTCTCAGAATCAGTCAGCACCTTTTTCTCAAACAGTTTGTCCAGCAGACTCTTGAGAACAGGTCCTGATATCCCCTCGATGAAGCTGCTCCGTATGTCAAACAGCTTCTCGTATGAAGGCAGATTCAGAGCGCTCTGTCTACAGGACTTTGTTAGTCCAGCTGATGAAAGACAAACTCGTCTCTCCCAGACACTGTGTCTGTTGGTGTCTCTCAGAAACAGTTTAATATGTTTCAGGATTTTCTCCAAATCCACCTCAAATGATGTAAAGTAGTTATCATAGTTGTCACAGTGAAATTTTGCTGTTGTTGGCTGAACTAGAACCAAGTCGTCTTCAGGACGAGTGGACAGTGTGTATTCCTGCCCCGGCAGCAATTCACAGTATGGGGATGTTCCTATGTAGAGCTCATCTCCTACTAAGATCTTCCTGGTGCGTCGCACATCTCGGACCGAGACGTTACCGGGTAGCATCAACACATTGAGAAGAGATTCAAGATCGGGATCATCTGCAGGCCTGTAGAACAGCAGAACCAGCGCTCGGACCGGCTCAGGAGGTGAGTCTTCATCCTTGACGTTACCATAACCAGAAAACCCTGAGATGTTGATGATCACATGAGTTTCTGTTATCTTCTGAGGGCGGATGAACTCGATGCCCTCATCATTCAGGTGAGCGACTGACAAGAATGGACATCCAGCTGTGGATGGGATCTCACAGTGTGGGAGATGAAGCCGACACACAGACTGCTGCAGACATTTGATGTCAAACAGGGGTCCTGCAGGCTTCTTTTGATGTTGGGCCAGTAGCCTCCTGTCCCAAGAGACAATCCTGTAAACCACGTCCCCTTCTCCCTCCATGTGGAACACCAGGCCCGTCACACTGCACTGGTACAGGCCTGGGCAGGAGCACAGGAACCGGTAGCTTTCATCGTCCTCATCAACAGTGATATCAGGCGTAAACTCCTCAAAGCTGCTTTTTAACAGCATGTCAGGTAAGCTCTGTGATGGTCTGAAGGTCTTGTTCTCTGCACAGCTTATTTGACTCAGTGAGGGAACGCTGTGAGAACGAGGCAAACAGCTGGAGCCTCTTTGACTCCAACCAGGATCTGAGGACAGCTGGAGGTGAGGACGGGTCGGCTGGGTGTTTGTGACTGAGGAGCTCACAGCTGTAACAGGAGCCTCTATTTGAACCAGGACGTCACTGTCACCTGCTGCCTCACATTCAGACGGTTGAGGCTTGTCGTTTATATTTTCTCCACTTCCTTCAGTGTTGACAACAGAGCTGTAGCTCAAGAAAACATCATCCAGAGGTTCTAACGCTTGATCGAAGTCGAATGATAATGCATGAGACTGAACCATGAGGTCTTTTAGTTTAAGGGGGGATTGAACAGCTGACACAGTTGGCAAGGTGTTTGTGACTGAGGACTTCACATCTATTAGAGATGTCTCCATTTCCATCTGTGCATCACTTTCAGCTCCTGACACATTTTCAGACTGCGCAGACATTATCTCAGATCTATTTTCTGCACTTTCAGTGTAGAATGCAGGGCTGCAGCTGCGACTGTTGCAGCCTAATGTTTTCAGATGATCATCAATACAGACATTGAGAGCCATGAAGGGTTCAAGGGTGTCACCTTCTGACACACCTTCACCTTCCAAAGACATCAACTCAAATGCATCTTGTACTCCACTTTCCTTAGTGCAGACAGTCGAGTCATCCTGATCGACTCTCCTACCTTTTTTCTGTCTTCTGACTCTGAAGCCTCTGGAGTTTTCCTCCCAGGGTTGAGAACTTAAAGAAGATGGGGAGGAAGGAGGAATAACCAAAGAGAGGGGCTGAGGGTAAGTGTCAGTGTGGACAGGGGAAGAGGTCGGGTCAAATTCAGATTGCGTAAGGGTCTTGGTCTTTGCAAGAGGTATTTGTTTTTGATCAGAAGGCAAGTTGACTTCTGTTTTGCTCCTAAAAGAATCTGAGTGTTGTTGAAGGTGAGAACTGACAAGCAGAGAGTCTTCAGTCGAGTAGTTCCCAGCAGCAACAGGTGGCAACGTTTCTTTTAAAGCACTAAATTTGACTCCAAGCTTTATTTTTAAGTGCAATGGAATTCCACATTCACCTTGTGTTAAGCGTTCTCCAGACCTTTGACTGGAACTGTGACCAGTGTCATACCATGGTACAGATTGAAGTCTGGATCCTTGGAGAACCACATGCCTGTTTCCTAGTCCCAGGAATTTGCTAACTGATGGCCCACATGAGCTAATATTTATTTTACCAGAATGCATAGCAGATTGTTTTATGTCTGGGTCACAGTAGACTGCTGAGGGTACAGCTCTTCTCTCCACAACCTCATAGTTAGTGTTTCTGCGGTAGACACAGCTCCTGTGGAGTAACTGGTTGAGGCTTGACAATTTCAACAATTGCTGTTGAAGGCTGGAGACAAATTTTGACATTAAACTACCCTCCTCGGATAACGCATCATCTGCAGTCATCATTTTGTCTGAGCTGGAACTTTCACCTGCTTGATGTTTGTATAATAACTTTTCCTTCAGCTCTTCCTGAGTCTCTGGTGTGTCACCTGTCTTCTTACAACTTCCTGCCTCATACCCAGCAGAGGGGGCACAGGCAGGTTTTCCACTTTTTTGTCCCATCTTTTTTGGATCTTTGAAACACTTCTTTCGTGTTGGCTTCTGTGTTTTTCATCTGGCGCCACACCCTAAAATCAAGCAGAGTACGAAAAAATTAAATCCTTTTAAATGTATGATGTTGTTTGCTGTTTTCACGTTCACGCTAGTGTTGAGGTTATAATTTACAACAAGAGAAAGCGCACACACACACACACACGGTGCAGGTACAGACTGGTGTGAAATGCCAGTGTGGAATAAAGCTAAACGCCTGGACATCAGAATAAGAGGTGCTGAGGAGGTTGCTGCACCCCCGAAAATCAGACAAAATAAAAACCTATAGTTCCTATAGAATTCCTTTATTTGTCCCACAAACAGGGACATTTCTGAATCGAGTAACCAAAGACATCAGGGCGTTGATCACTCTGCCAGACTGGCCGAGGGAGTTCAACCCAGCCAACATTAGCCAACTGCAGTTACTGCCACTGTGCAGTGAAACATATATACCAGTAACACAACAGGATGTGTGATTCTGTCATAGCTATAGTTCTCGTAACCAGAGCTTCCTCTAAAAAATGTTGAGGTTTGACAGAGAACATGATGATGGACATGAAACAAACAATGATCATTTGATTATGAAACCTGATGTAACTCTGTGTAATCGTCAAGTTTAGCAGTAAAATGTCAGAACTATACTGCAGACTTGGTTCACCATTAACAGCAGAGAGACAGCGGTCTCATATGAACCGGTCCATCTCTGTTTGATGAGAATCAGTAGGTCCACACACATGTTCATCTCATAAATGGATGTCATCAAATATTGCACTTTCACTTCACTACATTTAGGCCGTTTGATCTGATGAGCTACTTGTTACTTTACAGATTCAGATTATTAACACAAAACACAATAAGCTAATAATAAACAGATGATCATTATGGATCACACTACCCAATAGTAAATAAAGTATTCACTGATATACGTGTGATTCTGAAATGTAAGATTGAAATGAAATGTATTTATGATGCAATGTAATGTACAGAGATGTAAGATGAAATGTAATCATCCATGTCAACTCTGTAGTTTGCATGTTACGACATGTGAAAGAATAAGTAGTTCCTATCAACTGGGATTTTTTTACAATGCACTGGTGATGGTAGTTCCTCTCTTCTGTTTCAACCGTTGATTTACTGCCGTCTGCGTCAAAAACTCTGAGGTGTGTGTGTGTGTTTCAGTGTGTGTAGACATCAGTGTCTCTTACTGTCTTCAGGAGTCTCTCTGGGTCAGTGTGTTGTCTTCCCCGATGGGTTTTGACTGCTGTGGTCTCTCGTTGGATCTGATCAGAGGACACAGGCGAGGATTTCTCCGTCTCTGTTGTTCATGTGTGTCTGTGACTGTCACCAGTAGGCTTACACAATGTACCTCAGGCTTCCGTGTCATGTTGCTGAAGGGTATTTCCAACATACATGGCACTTCCCTGGTAACATCAAAACATCATTTTAAAAGCTTTACATGTCAACAAAAAAGCTGAAAAGCATTTTTTCACTTTCACTCATTAAATCTCACCTGGAACTATAATAACAGTGTTGCTTTCCTTCAATAGGACTCGACTCTTTTGCAGGTTTATGTCCCTATTTATTACCATATGGCTGAAAAAACACAAACATATATGAAAACCTTTAAATCCTACAGATCTGCTACACCGCAAGAATTTTCTAACCTCCACCTGAGACACCATCACCTCGTTATCCGTTCCAGAAATATTCATTTTCTTCATCCCCCTCTCTGTCCTAGGCGCGAATCACTGCAAAGAATCATTCAATAAGTGGGCTGATTCATGTGTGCACTTTTCTAACTTAATTTGAGATTTATAAAAGGAAAGTGCGCACTGGTGTGCCATAATTAACTGCAGCCATTTCCATTCTTTAATTCCAGTTATATGGTGCAAATGTAATTCGAAACTTAGGTCAGACAAATTGATGCAACAATTCTTTATTTAAACAAAACTCTTTTGTGCTAAAGGGAAGATGTGAGAATGGTGAGCACCACTTCCATCGTTTATGATTAACTGTAACCCACACTCAGACGTGCGCAATCATGCAAATCACAAACCACAACCCCAACAGGTGTGGCCAACAGCGATTGTCATGACAAACCAACGTAAATGCCTGTGAAACAAAAAGACGGAAGTCGCAGACACACGAGCAACAGAGATAAAGGTGTTTAAGTCCGACCAGATCCAACAAGGGACTGCAGCTGTCCGAACCCACCGGTGAAGACAACACACCGACCTGGAGAGACTCCTGAAGACAGTAAGAGACAACATATTGTTGTCTACACACACTAAACCACGCACACAGGAAACACACACAGCTTCAACACACACACAGGAAACGCAGGACACAATAACTTCACAGACTTTTCTTTTTAAAGCATCACTTTGTCTCTGGTCATATGACAGATTAGAGAGAACTGGACCATGTTAACTGGTCAGCTGAACGCGTCAGTGGTTGTAAATTGTTTTTCCTGTTTACGTTTTCCGTAACAACCAGCAGTTTTGATACAGCGACTGAATGTTAGACCTGTTTCCTGAAACAGGAGCCCAAACATGGATCAGCTGTGTTTGGACAGAGAAACCCAGAGAAACAAAGAGGCATGTCCGACGACAGCTACGTTATCTCGTTCTGTTTCAACATCTGTTGAGCATGAAAACCACAGAAACATTCAGCTGTCTACACGCACTGAAATTCACACAGCTTCAACACACACATCTTACACCGTGTCCTAACTGGAAGCGATGCGAGCGAGCGTCCGACAATCGCGTCACATCTGACGCTCTCTATCCACACTGAAGGCGTTAACTATGTGCGTCTGTTGCCCTGGAAACACATCAGCTGTCCGCTCGACATCCGAGTGGAGAGAGACTTCACTACCCGGTTAAGTCATGGGTGAGTACCTACGTTTGTACTTTTGTACTTTTTAAACAGAAAACTAGTTTTATATTGTGTGATTTAGATGTTTCTTGACATTAGCTGCTCTA
>CAEMYA010000349.1:175857-205613 GCA_903131615.1 Diplodus sargus
CACACGGCGCGTCGAGTCGCGCTGCATCGCGCTGCGTCGCTCGCGGCCAGTTAGGACATTACAATATAAAACCATTAATTTTGCAGCTGTCGCTCGCTCGCATCGCATCCGGTTAGGACACGGTGTTACAGCTAAGGTACTCACTCTGACTGCTTGCTGATGGAAATCAAAGAAAAAAGATGACGTTATAGACTTTTAGACAAAGATGGCTTTAAAGTATGGATGTGCATCGTCAACACTGAGGCGATACGATACACGTCTCGATACACTGCCAACGATACAATACATGAAAGATTCATGTGAAACAACCACCGACGAGATACGATACGATTCTCCCACCTATTGCGATACAGTGCGATACGGTACGATATGATATTACACAATGCGATACACTTTCCCACTTTAAGCCCACTTTCAATTTCTCTGGCCAGGCTAGAAAAGGTTAGCCTATCTTTTTGACCTGGCTCGCCTATCTGGCCTGATATCTTAAAATCTTTGCGCCACATGTTGCAATTTGGGGAGGCTGTGGGCGTACTTTTTATAGGGGTGCTGGACTTTGGAAGGGGGTTTGTGTTGGTGCTTACAAGTCCATGCAAGGCATTCTCTTTCTCTTGTAGTGACAATCTCAGTGCCTCCACCTCTTTCTGCAGGTTGTCTTGTTCATCAGTTTGATCAGTGTTTCCATATTGATCCAGGTTGGTTGCCACTTGAACTTTGTCTGGAGATCTAACATGCCCTCATCCTCCAAGTCTGCCAGTTCTTCCCGCTCAAGATGATTTCTTACATGTGCAATTCATTTGCTTCGAGTTTTACCAGTCACATCTTCTTTTCCCAGTCCTGATGTCTGAAGCATATTGCATACTTTAATCAGTTGTTCTACAGTCAGTTTGTACAGTGCTCCTTTAATTTCCAACTGCAGTTTCTCCAATTCAGACTCCATTTTATCAGAGAATTGTCAAAAGCAGTAAAACAGGGGGTTTAGTTGACTTTATGGCCCTTTCCTGCTCCCTAGTGGTCACTTTTGCTCACTTCAGGATACAAGTGGCCAGGTTGTCTGAAGACCACCTGCCTCGACCGCTTTTCTGGACTCCTCTCTCTGATGCCTGGGTAATTTAGAGGGATGTTCGATGAGAGGTTTCCACTGCAGCTCTGGGATGGTCCTCCAACCATCGTCTCCAATGAGGAGACCCACACGCAACTCTTGCATTCACTCATCTGTATTGTTATTTCACACAAATTATGTTCAACCAATTTCACTTTCAGCACCTTCAGAATCAGGACCACAAATACAAACATAGCCCCTAACCCATTTTATCTTACTGCGGAAACATCAACACAACAGTGGCTAGCTTAAATGACGAGGCTGAGAACAGTTCAATTCGACCACGCAGTCTCCTGGAGCTGGCAAATACATCGTCGGAGTTAGCAAGAAACTCTCCCAACAATAAACCAGAAAAACATATTTAACTCAGAAAACTTCATAGTAACAATTATTCCTAACATATTTTGTCAAATGTATCGTGCTTCATGTACAGTAATTACCTTAAACGGGGATATAGTGGTAAGAGAGGAATGAGGAGACCCACATACAACTCTTGCATTCACTCATCTGAGGAAGCAGAGCGCGGTTCCCTCTACCAGAGCCCCGAGGCATTACTAACAGATAACTGCACAATAGATCAACTTAGATTTAAGTAACAAGTCAACATGTTAGAGCTTATACATTTTAACTTGTACATGACCATGAATGTAATTAAATCATCCATCCATCCATCCATTTTCTTCTTATCCGGGGCCGGGTCGCGGGGTCAGCTGCCTGAGCAGGGACACTTAGACTTCCCTCTACCCGGACACTTCCTCCAGCTCTTCCGGGAGGATTCTTAGGCGTTCCCAGGCCAGCTGAGCAATATAGTCACTCCAGCATGTCCTGGGTCTTCCTCGGGGTCTCCTCCCGGTGGGACATGCCAGGAACACCTCCCGAGGGAGGCGTCCCGGGGGCATCCGAAACAGATGCCAGGGCCACCTCATCTGGCTCCTCTCGATGTGGAGGAGCAGCGGCTCTACTCTGAGCTCCTCCCGGGTGACAGAGCTCCTCACCCTATCTCTAAGGAGCGCCCCGCCACCCTGTGGAGGAAACTCATTTCGGCTGCTTGTATCCGGGATCTTATTCTTTAGGTCATGACCCAAAGTTCATAGCCATGAGTGAGGGTAGGAATGTAGATTGACCAGTAAATCGCCTTTCTCTTCACCACGACAGACCGATACAACAACCGCATTACTGCGGCCACTGCACTGATCCAAATGTATTTAATGAATGTAATTAATTAAACAAAATATATAATTATGTAAATTTAATTAATGTCGTTTTTGAGGAACAACAGCTGCTTCCTCAGTCTTATCCCCAAGTTGCCAGTGTTTAATAACCTGACAGCTGAGTCCTTGTCTTCTGTCTGCATTCACAAGTAAACACATTTTTATTATTATGAACTGTGTTATACGTATGAGGAATTATGTTTTCAAGATGTAAAAGAACTTTAAAAAGATTTTAATTCACCATCCTATTCTTTGTCCTATTTTAGGTTCTGGGACCAGAAGAAAAACACAGAAAAAGGTGTTTAAAAGTTTCTATTTGAGATCAAGTTGGAATAAAAGAACAGATGGAAACTCATGCTGCAACAGAAAATGCCCCTTAATCCTTTTGTCACTGATCCTCCATGTCCAGAAAACAGCACCAGGAATCTGCAAGACTCCACAACTGGAGAAAAACAGAAAGAACAAGCAATTCCCAGTGAACTGACTCAACCAAACCGTTCAGATTTGTTTTCCATTTTGTTGACTACACCTAAGTGTGATGTCCATTTGAACATTCAAATGAAATGTCAGGCAGAGGATATTTTCTGCCCGGTTCCAGGTCAGTCCAGCTACTAAGCAGTGGTTTTGGTGCGCACTACTACCCTACTACCCTAACTTCTCACCTTCAACAAACTTCACTTGCCTTCAGAGGAGAACCATCAGATCACTACTTTCCTTCTCATAGCACATCCTCACTGAGTGAAATACCCTCTGCAAAGAACAGGACCTTAAGACAGGCTGAATACGTGTCCAACATGTCATTAGACTTATCTAGCGCGAAGCGTATACCTAAAGTGACTGATGATACTGACTCCTCTGACTCTGATTGTGACACTTCTGAACACAGCAAAATAAACTCAGCTGTGAAACATAAAAGAAAATCAAAAATCCACAGCTTCAGAAGGAGGAAGAAATCAAAGAATTCTTCCCATAGTGTTGCTTCTACTGTTGATTCCTCTGACTACATGTTAGATCGACCTCCACCTGGTCCACTCAGAGAAACAGGACTGATAAAGACTCTCTCCACTGCAGAAGATGCTACACCAGGTCACAGTCAGGATGATACCAGGGAAACTGAGCTGCATGCAACAGCTGGTCCATCCACCCTTCTACACTCCTCGTCTTCCGATGACTCTGATTTTCAAAATGAGTTAGGTCAGATCAGAGTTCTTGAGGATGACGACAGGTGGAGCTACAGTGAAGAAAGTGGAGGAAATAGATTTGAGATAATGACTGTGCAGTCTGAAAGTGCATCAGGAGCTGAAAGTGACGCCCTGGTTAAAATGGAGGCACCTGTTGCAGCTGTGAGCTCCTCAGTCACAAACACCCAGCCAACCCATCCTCACCTCCAGCTGTCCTCAGATCCTGGTTGGAGTCAAAGAGGCTCCAGCCGTTTGCCTCGTTCTCACAGCGTTCCCTCACTGAGTCAAATAGGCTGTGCAGAGAATGAGACCTTCAGACCATCAGAGAGCTTACCTGACATACTGTTAAAAAGCTGCTCTGAGTTTACACCGGATATCACTGTTGATGACAACGATGAAAGCTACCGGTTCCGGTGCTCCTGCCCAGGCCTGTACCAGTGCAGTGTGACGGGCCTGGTGTTCCACATGGAGGGAGAAGGGGACGTGGTTTACAGGATTGTCTCTTGGGACAGGAGGCTACTGGCCCAACATCACAAGAAGCCTGCAGGACCCCTGTTTGACATCAAATGTCTGCAGCAGTCTGTGTGTCGGCTTCATCTCCCACACTGTGAGAGCCCATCCACAGCTGGATGTCCATTCTTGTCAGTCGCTCACCTGAATGATGAGATCATCGAGTTCATCCCCCCTCATAGGATAACAGAAACTCATGTGATCATCAACATCTCAGGGTTTTCTGCTTTCGGTAACGTCAAGGATGAAGACTCACCTCCTGATCCGGTCCAAGCACTGGTGCTGCTGTTCTACAGGCCTCCGGAAGATCAAGATCTTGAATCTCAGCTCAATGTGTTGATGCTACCAGGCAACATTGTGCTCCGTGATGTGCAACGCACCAGGAAAAAATCGGTCGGAGATGAGCTCTACATTGAGACATATCCACACTGTAAACTGCTGCCAGGGCAGGAATACACACTGTCCACTTGTCCTGAAGATGACTCAGTTCTAGTTCAACCAACAACAGCAGAATTCCACTGTGACAACTATGACAACTGCTTTACATCATTCCAGGTGGATTTAGAGAAAATCCTGAAATATATTAAACTGTTCTTGAGAGACACCAACAAACACAGTGTCTGGGAGAGACGAGTTTGTCTTTCATCTGCTGGACTAAAAAAGTCCTGTAGACAGAGCGCTCTGAATCTGCCTCCAAAGAAGAGGCTGTTGAAGATACGGAGCAGCTTCATCGAGGGGATATCAGGACCTGTTCTCAAGAGTCTGGTGGACAAACTTCTTGAGATAGAGGTGCTAACTGATTCTGAGAGGGAGTCAGCGGACGACAAGCACAACAGAGAAGACAAAGCTCGATTTGTTATCGATACAGTGAGGCAGAAAGGCACAGCTGCCAGTTCAGAGATGATTGAGTTCCTCCGTGAGGTCGACCCCTTCCTCTGTAAACATCTTGGCCTGATAGTCACCTGAATGAACATGTGATACCATCAGAACCTGTTGACCTGCTGGTTCGAAAATGATCATCAAATTCAAAAAGACAAAAAAATACTGTGTTCTTCTATAACTCCAACCCCAAACCCATTTTCCCAGAACTCTGACCTCCTCCCAAACCCTGAACTTCAACTTCAATCCCAGTACTCCAGCCTTTTTCCTAGAACTCTGACCTTCCTCCCAGAATTCTGTCTCCAATCCCAGAATCCTGAGTTCAAAGTCAGAATCTGGAGGAAAAAGTCAGAACTCCAAGTCCAAAACCAAAACTCTGACTTCAATCCTTAAACTAAAACCCTTTTCCGAGAACACCATCTTCTTACCCAGAACTCTCAGTTCAAGGTTAGAATTAGGAGCAAAAAGTCAGAAGTCCTTGCCCAAAACCAGAACTCTGAATTCAATCCCAACATTCTTACCCTTTTCCCAGAACTCCGACTCCGACTTCTTCTTTAGAACTCTGCCCACCCCTCCCTGAAGTCCACGCTTAAACCCAGAACTAGTGATGTTCGATACCACCGATTTCCTTTCCGATCCGATGCTGAGTAAAATTCAGGCTGGTATTGGCAATACCGATCCGATTTGATACTTTGTGCAAACACACCTAATGTGTCTGGTAAATCTAAAAAAAGCAGCGTTTTTCAAATCATAGCTTCATAAAGAAAACAAGACATCAGAGTATTTATTTATTTAGTTTAAAATCACAGGGCAAAACAAATGATGGGCCTACTCTGCACTGAATGCTTAATTTTATTTAAGGCCCCCACACACCGCCCAGAGTGAAATCAACATCCAACTGCCTTTAACCGACCACCCCGTTGCCTCTTGTCTGACCCGCTCGGCAGAAAAGTTGCATTGAACATACCGCTTTGACGTGCTGCCAACTCCACAGACGCGTGTACTTTTGCACTTGCACGAGATGCAGAAAGCCTCCTTAACAGAGGCTGGCGCTACTCTCGTGTCAGTACTCCAAAACAAGAAAACAGGAAATGACGGAGGGGAGTGCATATAAAAACAAAGTGCACACAGTATTGGTTCAGCATTCGTTCGTCCCGCGAAGACATTTGTGGACTAAATACTTGGCATTGCTTGAAAGATGATTAAGGCTGAGCTGACATGCGTGTGCTCTCGGGCGCATTATTATACGAAGATGTGGTTATGTGTTTTTTTTACTATCGTCATTTCCGCCCCTTCCACACACCGCGTTGATTCGCTAGCACACCGCTAATCAGAATGGTCATACAGCTGGCACACAACCAGAGTATCCAATGGCTCAGATGACCGACAGCCCACCTCCTCAGACTTCGCATGTTGAATAACAGCAGACGCTGTCCGCATGGTTCTAAAATCGATCCACACATCACTACCCAGAACTCCCACTTCAATCCCAGAAATCCAAACCCTTTATCCTAGAAGTCTGAATTTCCTCCCAGAACTCTGACCCTTTTTCCAGAACATCTTAACCAGAATTCTGACCTCTAATCTTCCTCCAAGAACGTCGACCTCAATCCCAGGACCAAAGACAAGTTCTCAAAGTCAGAACTCTAAAAAAAAAGCCAGAATTGTAGTTATGGACAGTTTTTAAATGCTGAATCTATTGAATATTTTTTAACTAATGAGTTCTTTTTACATTTTTAACCAGATATCTTGAACACAGTTGGTTTCTGTTTTTATGATGTTTATCACCTGATTCTTTGATCACTGATGCTTCGTATGTTTGATTTCAGCACTTTTTGTCTGTTTATTTTCTTACATTCTGTGTTTGTTGCTGTCGTGTTGCTTTTTGTAAAGTCCTCAACAAGAACCAGGTGTCATTAAATCTTAACTCCAGCTAAAAACTAATGGGATTCCTCAGGCACAGCAGGTAGAGCGTCTGTATTCAGGCAGCCCTTTCATTTAGATGTCACTTATTGTCAGTAGTGTCAGTAACACTGTGACTCTGCAGCTGAGTCACAGTGATTCCAGGTGAGATCATGACCTCATGTGGGTGAAGAGAAACAACACTTTTAAGCCTGGTGTGGGTCTTTAAATTAATCTTAAAGCAACTTAATGTCCCTTCTCTTATTATGTTGTACAATAAATGATCTCATCTTACTGTGTCTCAAAATAACAGCTGTCTGTAGTTGATGTTATACCTCCATCAGCCAGCAGGGGGAGTCACCTGCTGGTTAATAACGTGAGAGCTGTTTGGACTGAGTCAGAACTTTACTGTCATGAAACAAGATGAGAAGCTTCTGTTTAAAACACTGCTCTGACAAATAAGCACATGTTTCTGATTTTATATCATGTTTATGTATGAATGTAAAACTTAACATCATTTGGTACTCTGACATTGTTTCAGTCTCAGGTGTTGGATGATTTGTTTCCAGTGGGTGAAAAAGGAACAAAAAAAGAAAGAAAACATGTTTTTGTACTGAGTATAATTGTTACTGTATCACAGAATATTCATGTCAATAAAATACTCTCTAATATTGAAACTGATGTTGGTCTAAAAGTACATTTTTTGTTTGACTGTAAGATTGAAATTTGTCTCATTTTGATCTTGATACATCTTGATACAGAAATTTAATATTCATAAAACTGAATTTGAGACATTGTAAGGTTGTTTAAAGGATCTTTGCTGTCGTCAAACCTACAGGTTACTTTTAAAAATAAGTGTTTGCTTGATACTCGTTACTTCTTAAAAAAGTAATCCCTTACTTTACTAAGTTAACTTCTATGGAAAGTAACTTTTTACATTACTTGTTACTTTTACGTTAGAACCCGTCTCATTTCCTAAATGTGTACAGGCCACAAAGTTCTGCTATGGAGGACACAACAGGTATTTCTTTCTTTTGTGCTCTTTATTATGAAAAATGCCACAAACAGAGCACTTGCCAAGAAAACAACAATACAAACAATAGTACCAAATAGCAAAGCCTCGATGCATCTTATGGACACAAAACACATGAATACATAACTCTTACATTAAACAGGCTACACTAAAATTGGTGCAAAGCTATAGAGCAAATTGACTCAACATATCATCATTTCCCCGGGGATCTTGAGCGACAAGCTTCATGTTAGCATGTTTTGCTTTCAAATCCTTGGTGAGGTTGGCTGTTGAGTTTATGGCAGTGGACAAAAGTTTCTGTCCCGGGCACAGTGTACACCTCACACTCAAATTCTTCCCCTTATTTTCAATCTGTTCGAAATAACGGCAATACCTCCATCCCTCAAAAGTTACCGTTGGTTGTGGTTGTTACGCCGCGCTTGCCATGATGACCGACTGCTCTCTGCATGCTATTGCTACCATCCTCAGTGTGGAATGAGAGCCGCGACTATTGTGCAAGAAAGCAGCTGAAGCAGTGTCGCTGTCAAATCTCTAACCCTGCCCAACTGAAAAAGGAACTACGTTTCGTTACCATAATATTTTCAGTAGTACACGTTACACTACTTTTTATCCGAAAAAATTTGTTTGTAATGCGTTACAGTAACGTAACTACTGCCCATTTGTAAGATGGTTGATTGCCGAGTCTCGTTCTCAACTCGTCAAATACTGACGCTTCGTGTTGGTAGGTAAAAAACTGTAGACATCATCAAGTATCAAACAGCACGCTAACATCAAACATACGAAGCGCCAGTGATCGGTCAGAATCAGGTCGTGAACCTCATAAAAAACAAGTTAAAAATCAAGATATTTGGTTTAAAATGTTACAAAAAATTATACATTAGGTTAAAAAAAATTTATCTGAAATGGATTCAACATTGAAAAACTGTCCTATCTAAACCTCATCAGAGATCTGGGAAAGAAGTTCGAGTTCTTGGAAAATGGGTCAGAGTTTTGACTCTGAGGTCAGGGTTCTAACTTGGTCTTAGAATTCTAAGAGGAAGGTCAGAGTTCCAGGAAAAGAGCTGGAGTTCAGGGATTTAAGTCAGAGTTCACTGTTTGAGCTCAGATCAGTTTCTAACCACCAAGTCAGCATGATCATGATCAGATCAACCCAAGATGTTTACAGAGGAACGGGTCGACCTCACAGAGGAACTCGATCATCTCTGAACTGGCAGCTTCACCTTTCCTCCTCACTGTGTCGATAACTTTTCGAGCTTTGTCTCCTCTGTTTTGCATCTCGTCCGCTGACTCCCTCTCAGAATCAGTCAGCACCTTTATCTCAAACAGTTTGTCCAGCAGACTCTTGAGAACAGGTCCTGATATCCCCTCGATGAAGCTGCTCCGTATGTCAGACAGAATCTGGACTGAGATGCCCTGCACACAGAGTCTCTTTAGTCCAGCAGATAGAAGACAAACCTCTCTTTCCCAAACTATGTGAGAGCTGTTGGTGTCTCTCAGAAGCACCTTCATATTCAACATGACTGTTTTGAATCTGACCTGGAATGATGGGATGTAGTTGTCACAGTTGTCATATTGAAATTCAGCTTCTTTCGGTTGAACTAGAACCAAGTCGTCTTCAGGACGAGTGGACAGTGTGTATTCCTGCCCTGGCAGCAGTTTACAGTGTGAGGATGTCTCTATGTAGAGCTCATCTCCTACTAAGATCTTCCTGGAGCGTCGCACATTTCGAAGCACGACGTTACTTGGCAGCATCAACACATTGAGGAGGGATGTGAGCTCATTCAGGGGCCTGTAGAACAGCAGAACCAGCGCTTGGACTGGGACAAGTGGTGATGCTTCATTTCTAACATTACCATAACCAGAAAACCCTGAGATGTTGATGATCACATGAGTTTCTGTGATCTTATGAGGGGGGATGAACTCGATGCCCTCATCATTCAGGTGAGCGACTGACAAGAATGGACATCCAGCTGTGGATGGGATCTCACAGTGTGGGAGATGAAGCCGACACACAGACTGCTGCAGACATTTGATGTCAAACAGGGGTCCTGCAGGCTTCTTGTGATGTTGGGCCAGTAGCCTCCTGTCCCAAGAGACAATCCTGTAAACCACGTCCCCTTCTCCCTCCATGTGGAACACCAGGCCCGTCACACTGCACTGGTACAGGCCTGGGCAGGAGCACAGGAACCGGTAGCTTTCATCGTCCTCATCAACAGTGATATCAGGTGTAAACTCCTCAAAGCTGCTTTTTAACAGCATGTCAGGTAAGCTCTGTGATGGTCTGAAGGTCTTGTTCTCCGCACAGCTTATCTGACTCAGTGAGGGAACGCTGTGAGAACGAGGCATCCAGCTGGAGCTTCTTTGACTCCAACCAGGATCTGAGGACAGCTGGAGGTGAGGACGGGTAGGCTGGGTGTTTGTGACTGAGGAGCTCACAGCTGTAACAGGAGCCTCCATTTTAACCAGGGCCTCACTGTCACCTGCTGACGCGCCTACAGACTGCACAGACAACTGCTCAAACAAGAGATTCAAATCAGCTGGGAGGGTTTGCTCTGAATGAGGGACTAACAAAACAGGATCTTCTCTGTCGCCATCACACTGGGATGCTGATAAAACCGCAGTCTCATCTTTGGTTTCGCTGCTGCAGACGAGGCGCAAGCTCTGCTCGGGGTGAGAGGGGGAATCAAACTCATCTTTCAGTTGGGTCGGTTTGTTCAGGCGGTCTGGACGTTTCCTAGATTCAGAAGAACTTTCACAATCATTTGCACTCAAGATGGAAGAGGGAGAATTTTCTGGATATCTGCTGATGTTTTTGTTTGGCAGCTTATCCGATAAGAGAGGAGAGCTGGTCGACAAGCTGCCATGTTCTGACACTCTCTCTGGGGTACTTCTGTTTTCTTTCTCCACCACCTCAACTTCACTTTTGCTGCTGCAGGCGGGACTCCAGCTGGTGACTGACTGTTTGTAAGACAGGCCTGATAGTTCAAGACACAGCTGATATTTATTTCTGGTAGTTGTACTTCTGGACCGGGCTGAGCTGATGGGCTTTTTAGATCGTTGGGTACAAGGACGTGGTTGTGAGCCGTGAAGATGTCGCCTCAATTTATGCCGCCGATTATAATTATGAGGTCTCAAGATGGCAGAGGGAGAAGAAGGGTTGTGACTGTCGTGAACACCTTCCTCTGAGAACGTCTTTTTCTGAGTCCTCCGTTTTCCTGAGACACATCCTTGATTTTTGGAAAATGACACATCTCCATATTTTCCCATTCTTTGTCCCATCTTTTCTTCTGTTGTCAACTCAATCTCAAGTAGAAACCTTTAAAACAGCTTTCTCTGTGTTTTTCTTCTGGACCCAGACCCTGAAGCAAAGCAGAGGATGGAAAATCAAAACCAGATGTTGGATTTTAACACACAGTTTTTCCTGAAGTGTTCAACAGAACACTGGAATTTGATATAACTTTCTTATTTCGCAGATTTTATAGTTGTTAAATGGTTTTATGAATATGTTGAGGCTATGTTTTTAAATATATTTTGTTCGAATTTGAAACAATAACTCTTGTTTTTCGGGACTGATAACCACAATGGTACAGTTTTGTTTCAAGGCAACGCACCCCCCAAAAATGTTTTTTTGAAATATCTTTAGAAGGTGTTTATTTGGTCTATTTTCATGAAAAGGGGGTTTTATACATCTTTCCACTGGTCAAAAATCCCACTTAAACCCACTGAAATCAGGCTTGTTTGTGTGACGGTAATGTGTAAACTCTGCATCAGCCCGCGTTAAGTGATGACGTGGTATCAACATCCAGTGGTGGCGCTTAAATAAAGAAGGACTCTGGGATTCAATCCATTAAGGACGTTTTAGCCCCGTTTATGCCTATGAAAGCTGCTCAGTGCTGTTTTGAGGACTAAAAAGTTCAAATTCAAAGATATGAAAATAATTGGATCACCGACCGAGCCGGCTAACTTCCAGTTTGAAGGGGGATAGAATAAATGTATCGTGCGGCTCCTCTAGACTTTTCAAATATTACATGGACTGAATGGCTCAAGTTCGGACCGTGAAACGAGTCACATCACAGGGTTGTTGAGACGCTCAATATAACGTATCCACCGTTTTACAGACGCTTCTATCACAGTGGCTATATCGTTGTTTTCTTGCATTTATAGAAGTCATAGTAAAGAAAATATATTTATACTTAATTATACATTTATTAATTCTGCTGGCAAAGTTCCACATTCATAAATGTAAATTCAACAGTCAAAAAACCTAATTTTACATCTTTTTTCCATGAAGTTGTACATTATATTAATTTGATTTCTGGCTCCAACAACAAACTGTCAACATATGGTCCTCTTTCTCCTTTTAATAACTTATAAGCCTCCTTATTTCGCCTTGTCTGTATTTTATATGTTTGTTCATTATTACATATTTCTGTCTTTGTAAGTCACTGCTGAACTGTAAACCAAGTTTCACAATAAAGATGACTGGGGGGGATCAGAGGCAGTCTGGCTGCAGGAGGTGTGAATATTGTCAATGAAGACTTTTAAATGGTTGACTCGTGTTTAAAAGACCGTTACGACCGCTAATGTTGGTGGAAAAGCGGCATTAGTGTCTCATGTTTGTCTTGCAGTCGCGGACGTGACTTGTGACAGTGAACACGTCACAATACGTAGATTGGACCGTTAGATGGAGCTGACGTGTCACGTGTCGCTCCTGCACAGCTGTTTTCTATAATGGCGCGATGACGTGTCGCAGGAGTCACTCATTTCAGCCTGTCTTAAATGTAATGTGACATTTCTGGGAGTCTGTGTGTTAAAAGAGTCAACAGGACCCCGACAGGACTCACAGTGGAGTCCTCACCGGGGGAAGTCCTGTGTGTGTTGATCAGAGTCGTCTCTTACCGAGTGAGGACAGCCGTCTTCAGAACCGACGTGTTGTCTTCGCAGATGTCTTCCCTCGTTGGATCTGGTCGGAGGACTCAGGCGGACACTCCTCGATCTCTGTTGGAACTTCCTTGTTTCCGC
Organism: Diplodus sargus; assembly: GCA_903131615.1. NCBI lineage: Eukaryota > Metazoa > Chordata > Actinopteri > Spariformes > Sparidae > Diplodus > Diplodus sargus. Next base: position 188,698 of record CAEMYA010000349.1, read on the forward strand.
AGTCGGCTTCAGGTTTCCAGTGAAGTTTACTTTCGGTTTCACAGGCGACTTTCACAAAACTCTGGAGGGAGAGAGAGAGAGAGACGCCACGTGTGCGCATGTCACATTTTTGTGTCCATTGAAAGTGGTTTTGGAGTCGGGCTCCTTTATTAATCTCTAAATAATCGAAATATGACTGAAGTTAATTCTATAAAAAGGTCAAATGTGTCACAAAACAATCTGTCAAAATAATCGCAATATCACTTTTTGACCATATCCTGCAGTCTTATTTTGGAGAAGAAGTTCAAACTCAAAATGTGAAACTGTATAAACAAACTAACCTTACAGAACAACACAATTATACTGTTTTTCTGTGTTATTATGTTGCGGACTCTGCCACCTTTCTAGCTTCAAACAGTGTTCTGAGAGCAGCTCGTTTATTCACTGCTGGAAACTAGTTTGTAATTTTACCTCATTAATATTGTAAATATTAAAATTCAGAGTTTGAATTTCTTCTCCACAACTACAGAGTGATGATTTAAAGTCTTAACATGTCTTAAATGTATCAAATACTTGATTTAATTTCATGAATTTTAACCTTTCTGTATTTCTGAAAAAAAAAAATCTTAACCTGACAGTCTCACAATTATCACACTTTAGAGATCAATATCAGTTTTAGATATTGGGAGTATTGACATGAGTATCCAGTAATACAGGAACAATGATAAACAGCACAAATATCTTTCCTCTGCTTTGTTCACTGGAAGTAAAACATTCGACAGTTAAAACCAGAAACCCAAATGATGCTCAGTTTTTAAAATAAAAAAGAACCAAGACATGATATTAAACATACATGATATAAAATCAGAAACGTGTTTATTTGTCAGAGCAGTGTTTTAAACAGAAGCTTCTCATCTTGTTTCATGACAGTAAAGTTCTGACTCGGTCCAAACAGCTCTCACGTTATTAACAGCAGGTGACTCCCCCTGCTGGCTGATGAAGGTATAACATCAACTACAGACAGCTATTATTTTGAGAGACAGTAAAAATGAGATCATTTATTGTACAGCAGAATAAGAGGAGGGACATCAAGTTCCTTTAAGATTAATTTAAAGACTCACACCAGGCTGAAAAGTGTTGTTTCTCTTCAGCCACATGAGGTCATGATCTCACCTGGATCTGTTTAATGACACCTGGTTCTTGTTGAGGACTTTACAGGAAGCAACATGACAACAACAAACACAGAATGTAAGAAAATAAAGAGACAAAAGTGCTGAAATCAAACATACGAAGACTCAGTGATCAAAGAATCAGTCATAAAAACAGTGAAACAGACTTTATTCAAGATATCTGCTTAAATACTGCACATAGGTAAAAGATCTTTTGTTTTTTCAGACTCAGTAAATAAAAACTGTCCTCATCTACACTTCTGGCTTTTTTCCTCAGAGTTCTGATTTGTGTTTAGCCCTTAAAATAAATGTAATTATCAAGAAATGCAACAGAAAAAATATATATAATGAAGACAAAAAGTGCTCAAATCAAACATGCAGTGATCAAAGAATCAGGTGATAAATGTCATAAAAACAGTGAAACAGACTGTGTTCAAGATATCTGGTTAAAAGTATATTCAACAATTAAAAACTGTCCATAACAACACTGCTGATAGATAGATAGATAGATAGATAGATAGATAGATAGATAGATCCAGTCGCTCATACATACACACATATTTCACCCACATAAAAAAAGTAGATCACTCACAGAAATATAATAGTAAAAGTAAAAAGAATGTGAAGAAAACAGTGCAGAAATATAATCTTCATTGACTGATATTTTTAAACTTAAAAAACTAGCTAACTTTATAAACTTTCTTTGTTTCCATGACTGAATAAACAACACAATTCATACTGCTTTACATGTGGCGGACCCTGCCACCTTTCAGTGTTCTGGGACCTTATTTTCCTCCAATTCTGCGTAAATACTGAAGGTTCAATGTTTATAAACTGTCCGTATTGGTAATCAAGTGATACTTACAGAATGAAATGTGAACAAAGAAACAATTATCACAACTGGAATCATGATCAATATACGAAATATATATAAAACAAAACAATTAGAAGTGATGAAGTATCATGTAAAATGAGTGATTGCACCTTTGGCCAAAATCAAAGGCCCGGCTGTGGCTCAGCACGTTAACGGAGGGTTGCTGGCTCGAGTCCCCTGGTCTGCATGTCGAAGTGTCCTTGGGCAACATACTGAAGCCCTCGCATGGCAGCCAGCGCCATGAATGTATGAATTACTGTAAGTCGCTTTGGATAAAAGTGTCTGATAAATGTCTCAAACGTCAATCACAGACTCCTAAATATGGATCCTTGAATATTCCACAAGAACTTAACTTAAAGACAGTGAGGAGAACTTCCTGGATCCACAGCAAAAGTTAACGTGGTCTGTTCTGTTCTGAACCTCATCGTCCATCCAAAATCTGAGGAAAACTGTGTCCAAGTTTGATCCATTTAAACAGGACAACTAAAAGACTTTGGGGAGGAACAGAGCGGTGGCTGCTGCAGGGAGGCTGGTGACACTACAAGCAAAGTTTCAAGTTGTGTCGAGTCTTCTTACTGTTTTAGAAATAGAGATTTTGATGCCATTGTATCTCTGCCCCGAGCACTCCTGTTCAAATTTAACATGCCTGAAAACGCAAATAGTGTAAATCTTAAAATGCGTCTTTCGTCGTAATTGTGCTTTTACACGAAGGTTTCGCTCATATTCAATCGCAATTATCGCCTCGGTCACTTTTGGGAGAGTTTCACTTTAACCATGAACACTAAGATTTTCCCTCCAAAAATGTAAAACTTATCTAAGTAATAAGCAGCTTTTCGTTGTCACCCCGCCTCTCAAAATGCACAACTGACATTAAGAAAAATTTTATAATTCCATAGCAGCTGAAAAAGTACTTGGGTGTGTGTTTTTTTTTTTATATTTACCGTTCAATAACTCAATCGCTGCCGTCTGTCCCATAGAAGAACATGACAGCCTGTCTGTGTTTTGGAACTATTGGGGCTCACATGAACCACGTCACTGCCCCGGCAGCAACATCACAGACTGTCAGAACTCTTTCTCTCTATGGCCCTGTACTACTAACACTAGTACCATCAATAAGACAAAACAAAACAAAACAAAAAGGCCCGGCCCAAAATCACCATCGGCCCACCGGACAAATGCCAGGTAAGCCCGACGGCCGATCCAGCCGTGGATCAGCCCAATATGTTCACATGTTTGTGGAGAATCAGAGCGGCGGCTGCTGCAGGGAGGTTCTGTTCAGATCAGCAGGTGTTTACAGAGGAACGGGTCGACCTCCCGGAGGAACTGGATCATCTCTGAACTGGCAGCTTCACCTTTCATCCTCACTGTGTCGATAACAAATCGAGCTTTGTCTGCTCTGCTTTGCACCTCGTCCGCTGACTCCCTCTCAGGATCAGTCAGCACCTTTTTCTCAAACAGTTTGTCCACCAGACTCTTGAGAACAGGTCCTGATATCCCCTTGATGAAGCTGCTGCGTGCATCAAACAGAATCTGGACTGAGCTGTCCTGCAGACAGAGTCTCTGTGGTCCAGCAGACGGAAGAGGAACAGCTCCGTCTCTTCGACAAACGGTTTGGGAGCTGTTGGTGTCCGTCGGAACCAAATTAACATTGGAAGTCGGCTGGTAGGATGTGATGCGGCTGACATTGCTATCAGCTCTTTGTAAATTCTCAAAGGCTCCGAGTCCTCTCATCACGACCGTCTTGTTGCATGTGTAGTACGTCCTCCCGTTTCCTTCAACTATGCTGTCGATCTTCTTGATCATATCCCCGACTTGATACACACCTCTGTTTTCAAAGACATGAAACCTGTTTCCACATTTGTGGACGATTTGTGGAAAATCCCGACATCCTTGACGCTCTTGTATGGTCGCGTCTTGAGGTTGACCATTATGGGTAAACAGCACCATCATGTACTGGAAAACTTCTGGACCAAACAGCTCTTGCATGTGCTCTACATAGTCTGTTTCTACTTCAGTGAATCGACCGATCGTCAGGACCAGCAGGAACACATGAGGACCAGGACACGACAGTTTGAGACTTCTCTCCATTTCTTTTCTGACCATATCGTCAGAGCGATAGGTGAGCCAGTCTGCTGGTGAGTTAACCACACTGATCCGTCTGTTACCCCAGCGTATCACATCTTCTGTACAGGTATTTATTGGTCCTAACCAAGACATGTTGAAAATAGATTGCCTTCCCAGAAGGGTCCATCCAGAAGGACCCCAGTTCATCCAAGTCCTTCCAATAATCACAATTCTCAAATCAGGACCTGCAAAAACAATCATAACTTGTGTTTTATAAGCTGTCTGACAGAGTTAATAAACACTCTGCATGTGTGACTTTGTAGTGAATAACAACAAAAACTTACCGTCAGGAACTGAAGCCATCTTCACTGTCTCTGAAAAAAAGAGGACAAAGAAGAATGTTTGACATGTAAAGACATTTGATTTAAGACACTGTATTAATAAAAACACCATAATGTTTACATACAGATATTTCTCAGCAGTGATGAGATTTACTTTCATATAATAATAATGAATCTAAGTGTGAAATCATTCAGTGTCTCAAACTGGCTGATTGAACAGTTCTGACTTGCAGCATTTAATGATTTCTACATGAACATTACATTTACTAATAAACCCAGCTGAAGCTCTGTGTCTCTGTAGGTTCTGGTAATCAGATTACAAAGTCAGACTTCTGGGGGAAAAGTCAGAATTCTGAATTTCTGTCAAATGGAAGTTAAATTAGCGTCATCCTACATGTTCAGATCATTCACTCAACATGCTCAGTAAGTCTCCACAAACTCAATGATACATGTTTCCAACATTAACTCAGAAAACATGTTTGTGTCCTTAAAGTCACATTTCTACTGTTTTAACCAGCAACATAATGTTGTACTGTTGCTTTAAACCCCTTTAACTTCCACTGTGTAGTTTTTACTGTGTTACTGCCTATTTGAACACATCTGTCACATGTAAACAATAATACTGGTCATGTATCGACATACAGCTTCAACCTGGATGAGTAACTTCACATAACACACATTCATTCACTCACAAAGCTCAAACTGCAACTCATCCTTAACTCAGGACCTGTTTCAATTTAAATAGACCCACATTAAATTAAAATAAACGAGCCACAAAACCGAGTGAAAATATCGACAGAACGCCATTTTCTAATGTTATCTTCTACAGGAAACTACTTCCACTCCGTCTCTCTCGGTTTACAACCGAGTTTCTCCAACAGCAAACTTCAATCTTACATCCAAAAGGTTTTCAACAGTCCTTATACGTGAGTTGTGGTCAGTTAACACACTTTACTGACCTGTTTTCACAGGAAAGGGAGAGAGGAGTCATCAGCCGCGGTCCTCATAGCGGACTGTCAGCTGTCTGAGGGGAAACTGCCCCTGGTGGTGGAGACACAGACTGCAGTCTGCTGTCTGCTGAGGTCACAGGTGGTGTTACTACTGAATGACTTGATGCACAGATACAAACATCTTAACACATCCATGATGCACCAATAAATCCTCCTGTAGGTCTGATGACAGCAAAGATCCTTTAAACAACCTTAAAATGTCTTAAATTCAGTTTTATAAATATTAAATTTAAGGTCATGAATGTAAATTATTCTGTATCCAAAATGAGACAAATTTCAATCTTACAGTCCAACAAGCAATTTACTTTTAAACCAACATCAGTTTCAATATTAGAGAGTATTTTATTGACATGAATATTCAGTGATACAGTAACAATGATACTCAGTACAAAAACATGTTTTCTTTCTTTTTTTGTTCCTTTTTCACCCACTGGAAACAAATCATCCAACACCTGAGATGAAAACAATGTCAGAGTACCAAATGATATAAAGTTTTACATTCATACATAAACATGATATAACATCAGAAACATGTGTTTATTTGTCAGAGCAGTGTTTTAAACAGAAGCCTCTCATCTGGTTTCATGACAGTAAAGTTCTGACTCGGTCCAAACAGCTCTCACATTATTGACAGCAGGTGACTCCCCCTGCTGGCTGATGCAGGTATAACAACTGAATACAGATAATCTGCCTGCTGTCATTAGCTTTTAGCTGGAGTTCAGATTTAATGACACCTGGTTCTTGTTGAGGACTTTACAGAACGCAACACAACAGCAACAAACACAGAATGTAAGAAAATAAAGAGACAAAAGTGCTGAAATCAAACATACGAAGCATCAGTGATCAAAGAATCAGGTGATAAACATAATAAAAACAGTGAAACAGACTGTGTTCAAGATATCTGGTTAAAAAGGTCATAAAGATTCATTAGTTTAAAAATATTAAATAGATTCAACATTTAAAAACGGTCTCAGAGTTCTGACTTTGAACCCAGGGTCAGAATTCTGGGAAAGAAGTTGGAGTTCTGGAAAAAGGGTCAGAGTTCTGGGGGGAAATTCAGACTTCTAGGAAAACGGGTTGGACAGCTAGGATTGAAATGGCAGATCTGGGTTTAAGTGCAGAGTTCGAGGAGGGGGGTCAGAGATCTGAGTTTGAGGTCATAGTTCTGGCTTTGGGTCTCAGAGGTCTGTGAACTCATGGGAACTTGTGTGTTTGGGGTCTGTTAGATCCTGAGTCTTACCCTGTCCAGGAGGCTCTGGACCAGCTCTCTGTTATAAAGGGTTAGATTCCTAAACCTGCAAGAGGTTACTTTAAAAGTGGGATTTTAAATCGGGATTTCTTAACTTGGCAGTGAGGAGACTCGCCGAGCTTCTAACTGCCTGAGTCCGAACGTCTACCTGCTTCCTCTGGTTTGGCACCTGACATGAAGCCCTTGAGTCAGAAACGACCACCAGCCCGTTATAGCAGCTCTCCTCTAAATGATCGGAGCACTTGCTCTGGTGCCAGGTTGGATTTTAGGGGTTTTTGGTAAAACCTAAGAGACTGTTTCTATTTAGTAGGCTAGAGTAACCTTTAAGAACCTTTAACATATTTTGCACACTTAACACCTGACTTTACTTCCATCAAAGAGACATAAAATCAGTGTCCACAACTTTAACTTTAACTACATTATGTAGGTTTTATTGCATAGACGTTAGCGAGGGCAAAGCATACAGATCAATACTTATTTCAATTACTATCAGTCATTATCAAACACTACTTATACTTCTTCCTACTTATATTTCTATATTTCTCTAACCGTCTGGCTGAGACTGATGTGTGTCACTTCCTCTTGGCCTCGGCTCAGCTCAGCTTCTCTACTGATTTAACATTTACTGCAATAAGCTTCTAAAATTTAATACATCCATTTAAATCACAGCTTAACATTACACATTCTTTCACTGTGATGTGAATGAAGAAGCAATTATCACAACTGGAACATCTGATTGGTGATGCATTTTGAAGTGATTGATTAAAAGTATTCGTTCCCTTGATGTTTCCCTTCTATTGCTTTTGTAAATGGAATCATGGTCAATATACAAAAATATGTAAAACAAAACAATTACAAAAAACCGTCTATAATGTCAAAGTAAAACTTCAATGAAGTAATATCAATTAATTAAAAATACATCATGTAAAATGAATGATTGGCTTATTATTCACCCCATTTTAGTAGATGCACCTTTAGCCACAATCAAAGGTCGACTGTGGCTCAGGTAGAGTCAGCGTCTTGTCATCGGACGGTCGCTGGTTCAGTTCCCTGTCTGCATGTTGAAGTTTCCTTGAGCAAGATGCTGAACGCCGAACTGCTCCTGATGTTCTGGTCGGCACCTCACACGGCCGCCACCACCATCAATGTATGAATTACTGTAAGTCACTTCAGACAAAAGTGTCTGATAAATGCCACAAATGTCAATCACAGACTCCTAAATATGGATCCTTGAATTATTCCCTGAGAAATTTACTTAAAGACAGTGAGGAGAACTTCCTGTTCTGGGCCGAACCTCATCGTCCACCCAAAATCTGTGGAAAACTGTGTCCAAGTTTGATCCATTTAAACAGGACAAATAAAGACTTTGGGGAGAATCAGAGCGGTGGCGGCTGCAGGGAGGTTCTGTTCAGATCAGCAGGTGTTTACAGAGGAACGGGTCGACCTCCCGGAGGAACTCGATCATCTCTGAACTGGCAGCTTCACCTTTCCTCCTCACTGTGTCGATAACAAATCGAGCTTTGTCTCCTCTGTTCTGCACCTCGTCTGCTGACTCCCTCTCAGGATCAGTCAGCACCTTTTTCTCAAACAGTTTGTCCACCAGACTCTTCAGAACAGGTCCTGATATCCCCTCGATGAAGCTGCTGCGTATGTCAGACAGAATCTGGGCTGAACTGTCCTGCACAACAACTCTGTCTCCTTCCAAAACGGTTTGAGAGCTGTTGGTGTCTCTCAGAGGCAAATTAATATTTACATTGATGGTCACCTGGTATGATGTGATGCCACTCACATTGTTTACAGCTCTTTGTAAATTCTCTATGGCGGACACGACGTCCTGGAGTCCTCTCACAGCAACCGTCTCGTTGCCTGTGTAGTATGTCCCCCCGTTTCCTGCAACCATGTTGTCGATCTTCTTGATCAGATCCACAACTTGACATCGGTCATGGATTCTGTTGTTAAAGACGTGGAACCTGTTTCCACATTTGCGGATGATTTGTTGAAGATCCTGCTCTTTAGATAAATACTCTTCTATGGTCGTGTCGTCAAGAAGATCACCATAGGTAAACAGCACCATCATGTACTGGGAAGCTTCTGGACCAAACAGCTCTTGCAGGTGTTTCATAGAGTCTTTTTCTTCTGTGGTGATTCGACCGAGACGTAAGACCAGCAGGAACACATGAGGACCAGGACACGACAGTTTGAGACTTTTCACCACTTCTCTTCTGACGATTTCGTCAGAGTGACCGATGCCCCAGAGTCCTGATGTGTCAACCACACTAATCTGTCTGTTACCCCAGCGTCTCCCAGCTTTTTCACAGGTCTCAGTCACATTTTTAGCTGAAAACTTGACACTGAAACGTTTCTCTCCCAGAATGGTGTTTCCAGCAGCACTCTTGCCCGCCCAAGTCCTTCCAATAATCACAATTCTCAAATCAGGACCTGCAAAAACAATCATAGCTTGTGTTTTATAAGCTGTCTGACAGAGTTTCATGAGCTTTATGAACAGAGAATGTCTTAAATGTGCACACTGTAATAAACACACTGCATGTGTGACTTAGTAGTGAATAACAAAACCTTACCATCAGGAACTGAAGCCATCTTCACTGTCTCTGAAAAAAGAGGACAAAGAAGAATGTTTGACATGTAAAGACATTTGATTTAAGACATTGTATTAATTAAAAACACCATAATGTTTACATACAGATACTTCTCAGTATTCATTTTACTTTCTTATAATAATAACAATAATAATAATAATAATAATAATAATAATAATAATAATAATAATGGACCAAAGTGTGAAACCATTCAGCGTCTCAAACTGATTGAACAGTTCTGACTTGCAGCATTAAACCAAAGATTTCTACATGAACATTACATTTACTAATAAACCCAGCTGAAGCTCTGTGTCTCTGTAGGTTCTGGTAATCAGATTACAGAGTCAGACTTCTGGGGAAAAAGTCAGAATTCTGAATTTCTGTCAAATGGAAGTTAAATTAGCGTCATCCTAAATGTTCAGATCATTCACTCAACATGCTCAGTAAGTCTCCACAAACTCACTGATATGTTTCCAACATTAACTTAGAAAACATGTTTGTGTCCTTAAAGTCACATTTCTACTGTTTTAACCAGCAACATAATGTTGTACTGTTGCTTTAAACCCCTTTAACTTCCACTGTGTAGTTTTTACTGTGTTACTGCTCGTTTGAACACATCTGTCACATGTAAACAATAATACTGGTCATGTATCGACATACAGCTTCAACCTGGATGAGTAACTTCACATAACACACATTCATTCACTCACAAAGCTCAAACTGCAACTCATCCTTAACTCAGGACCTGTTTCAATTTAAATAGACCCACATTAAATGAAAATAAACGAGCCACAAAACCGAGTGAAAATATCGACAGACCGCCATTTTCTCATGTTATCTTCTACAGGAAACTACTTCCACTCCGTCTCTCTCGGTTTACAACCGAGTTTCTCCAACAGCAAACTTCAATCATACATCCGAAAGGTTTTGAACAGTCCTTATACGTGAGTTGTGGTCAGTTAACACACTTTACTGACCTGTTTTCACAGCAAAGGAGGAGATAGGAGTCATAGCGGACTGTCAGCTGTCTGAGGGGAAACTGCCCCTGGTGGTGGAGACACAGACTGCAGTCTGACACCGAGTTCTTACTTTCGTTTTCGTGTACTTGTATCTGCACTATAACTGGTAAAACATCTCCATCTACTGGACACTTGATGATTTTGTCCACCAAGAAAAAGAAGCCTTCACGTGTCTTTCATCTTCTGTCACAGCTGTTTTGTAAAAAAATATATATACATTTTTAACATTTTCCTGATAGAAAGTAACAAACACAGCTATCGAATGAATGTTAGAAATTAAAAAGTAAATGTATTAAAGTAGCATGAAATTAAAAAAAACACATACCTTGAAAGCCACTTTTGTAAATGCTTCTCTGAGGTTGTGCACATGTACACGAGCAGAACACGAGGGATCCGGGCAGTGGCGGTTCTAGGGGGGCCAACAGGGTCCAGTGCCCCCTTAACTCTGAGTCAGGACCCCCCTGTGGCCCCTGACAGGGAGTCTGCATCAATAACACAATGACAGATTTCTTGCAATGATTTTGTAGTGAAGGGGAAGGTGAAAATAAAGTGTCTCAGCAGCTTACCACCCAATTAAAAATGTCTAAATTGTAAACAAACTGGTCTAGAACCGCCACTGAATCCGGGACCGTTACAATAACCAGCGCTGTTGTTTTAAAGAAAGAAGTTATTTGAAGCCAAATTATGATCACGTACTAAAAGCCAAATAGTATTGGTACCTTTATTTTTAAAGTTTAACTGGACGTTTGTAGTGGAAATTCTCCTTTATGAGGTAGAGAGTTGCTAAGAACTTCAGACTTCAGCGGATGAATCAGATGTCTTTAATAACACGCAGCGTGGAGGAAAGGCAAAAGCGTCTTCCCAGGACAGTCACACTTTGATGTAACAGATTGGACAGCAAATGTCATCTTATCTAAACTTGTGTATCTCACCATGTGGGTTATGTGCCCCCTCCTGAGGCTCTTGTGACACATCAAGCAATGTGACTTTCTCTCTTCCTCTTCTGTCCTTTACAGCACATCTGATCACTAACAGGAAGACTATGTCATTTCTCATACGTTGCATATTTAACATTACTAACGTAACCACAGGATGAAGGCGTGTTCTTTTAACAGGATGGTGACTCAAACATGAAAACAGCTCAGTGGGCTGGAGGGAACCGGTGTGATACTGGGTTCACACAAATGCAATGAACTAGAAGGCCTGGATGGATGGAAAGGTCTCGGTGACGGTCAGCTGACAAGGAAATGTACAATACAGCAAGAGTGACTGACAACTGGTGTCAAGGAGAAAAAGAGGAGATATCAGTGGACACAGAGGTTTGAAAACCGACCACCAACCGTCCCTGGCACGATGTTTTCTTCAGACTGAAAAGACCGAGTGCAGCTCGCCGGTGAGTCAGACACAAAACTGGGCCCATATTCTCAAAGTATCTTAAGGCTAAAAGTAGCTCCTAACAGACGAATTTAGGAGCAACTCCTAAGAATAATGGGCGTGTCAGTCGTAACTTTAGGACTCCTAATTTTTTAAAATAAGAGTCATTCACAAAACATTTTAAGCCTAAAAGTAGCACCTAAGTCTGGGAGACCTTACAAGTCGTCCAGAGGACTCCTAACTCGCTAAGACCTGGTCACAGCCGAATGTGTTGGAGACGCTAAATGACAGGGAATTATTAAAACGATGTCGGATGGACTGCGAAGGGACTGAAGTTGTGGTTGAGTTGGTGAGGGGCGCAATGACGTCCACAACCAACAGTGCATTCGCACAGGATAAGCAAAGTCTGTGTTTTAACTCTTATTTACTGACATTATCCCCCGGGTCGATCGCACCGGAGCCCTTACTGGAGCAGCACAACGGCTAGATATGGATATTTTTAATATAATAACTGGTGAGCCTGTTGAAAGATGGAAAAGTGTTCCTTACCGCACGCTGCCATGCATGTAATCCATCAAATCATCTTTCGAGATTTCACTCTTCTGATGAGCCTCCTGTCCTGAATTTACACCCAAAATGCTGTCAAAACTTTCATTCATAATTCCCAACGCAGCCTCCATAACTCTCCACCGGGAAAAAGTCAGAAAAAGGTGGAAAACACAAAAAACATTAAGAAAAACAAAAAAAACGACCCCAGATCACAGAGATGCCGATTCGCACGGGACTAATATTATAACATGACCTCTGTGTTTGGTGAAATATGGAAGGTGATTTGCGGTGGAATTCACACGGGATTAAGATCACAGACGACCTCCGCAATTATTACACATTACTGGAGGTCCCCAGGTTATACTAGTCCCGTGCGAAATGTCGATCGGAAAAGGCTGCATTCCATCAATACACACATTGTCTTTGACGCATGTTACAATATACTGGACATTGTTGGGAAATTCTCCTCATAAATGCATTTCTTTATTCTTTATCTTGTCATGGGCTTGTGGGCAACTTCCTTATTTTCACTTCATGCATTGCGCAGCCTGAATGACTTTTCAGTGGGCTGCCCTGTCACTCAACAACCAATCACCGCTGTCACCGCTTCTCAGTGCGTCCTTATAAAATGACGTCATCCATAGCAACAGAGAGTTACTCCTAGTTTAGGAGTTCACTGTTTTCATAACTAAAAGTAGGTCTCAGTGGCTTTGTGAATTACTTTTAAGAAACAACTCCTACATAAAAACTTTTAGTCCGATTTAAGAGTTCTCCTAACGTGAAGATAAAAGTCTTTGTGAATATGGGACCTGATGTTTAACATCTTAATTAACAGCTAAAATCAGAGATGTGTTTGTGTTTGTAGTCATTTGTCTGGAAGATTCAGTTTATTCACATCACACAGAGAAAAGCTGAGCTGGCAGGAAAATAGTTAACATTTATGATTCATTCATTGTTATTATGAAATGTGAAACTGTTTTATGTGTGTATCAGTGGAAATTATGTGAAACATTCTGCCGTATTTAGAAAACCTCTCTGAGGAAGTTTCAGACACTCTTGTAAAAGAGATTTTTAATGTCCATGCGTTTTTTCCTGGTTAAATAAAGGTTGAAGAAGCAGAAGACTGTAGTTTTAAGCTGCAGTTGTTTTCTCAGCAGCAGATGCAGTGACATCAGGATCATATGTGCAGAATTTATTCAAGTTCACCTTATCAGAACTTATCTGATATTTGGATTTTACAGTCTCTGTTCTTTGAGTCTTAAAGACGGTGAATGAATAATGAGCTGACATGAAACTGGTGAAGGAACAACTGTAATTTAATAAACTCCTCCTGGTTTATTCAAGTTCATTTCAGATCATTTTATAAAGTCACAACTTGAGATCCAATCGTTTTTATAAACCTTGTAGATTTTAAGTTTACTGGAAGCATTCGGTATATCCATGGTGGTATTTGGGGTTAAACATCTGGACAGATATTTATTTTGTTGAATATATGAATTGAAGGATTTGCTAGAAATGTTTGAATGTTCATCATTTCATTTCAGGGAGCAGAAGAAACACAAAGGAGACACACAGATGGACAGGAAAGTTCAGGTGCGGCTGAAAAAGGGAGTCAGAACGAGATAAAGAAACTCAGCAGTTTCCTGCTTCTGCTGCTTATTCAGTCTGATTGACTGTGATCGCAGCAACATGGAGTCAACAGTGGAACCTAGAAGAAGACGAGCATCATGTTTCAGCAGAGCAGCCAGAAGGATCAGGAGGGTCCTGTCCAGGATTTGTAGAGGTCGTTCTGCTTCTTCCCCTGAATATATTTATGCTAACCCTGTTATTTACGCCAGTATAGACTTTTCTAGGAATCCTCGAGAGGGTTCTGGATCTTTCCCTGTCCCCACATTTGCACGGACTCGTTTTCCTGGGTCATCAGCTTACCAGCCCCCACCCCCGAAAATCAAAAGAAGAGCTTGTATCTTTACCCCACATTCTAAACATATTAGCTCTTCGTACCCAAGCCGAACTGTCGCTCTTCCCCAATATCCAGAAAGCATGTGTGAAGTCCAACAGTACCAACCAGGACCCCAAACTGTCTGCACTGAAGACAGTGAATTACAAGATGCATTTGAGCAGTTGTCTGTGCAGTCTGAGAGCCCGTCACGTTACGTTGATGTCCTGGTTCATATGGAGGCACCTGTTACAGCTGTGAGCTCCTCAGTCACAAACACCCAGCCGACCCGTCCTCACCTCCAGCTGTCCTCAGATCCTGGTTGGAGTCAAAGAGGCTCCAGCTGTTTGCCTCGTTCCCACAGCGTTCCCTCACTGAGTCAGATAAGCTGTGCAGAGAACAAGACCTTCAGACCATCACAGAGCTTACCTGACATGCTGTTAAAAAGCAGCTTTGAGGAGTTTACACCTGATATCACTGTTGATGAGGATGATGAAAGCTACCGGTTCCTGTGCTCCTGCCCAGGCCTGTACCAGTGCAGTGTGACGGGCCTGGTGTTCCACATGGAGGGAGAAGGGGACGTGGTTTACAGGATTGTCTCTTGGGACAGGAGGCTACTGGCCCAACATCACAAGAAGCCTGCAGGACCCCTGTTTGACATCAAATGTGTGCAACAGTCTGTGTGTCGGCTTCATCTCCCACACTGTGAGATCCCATCCACAGCTGGATGTCCATTCTTGTCAGTCGCTCACCTGAATGATGAGGGCATCGAGTTCATCCTCCCTCATAGGATAACAGAAACTCATGTGATCATCAATATCTCAGGGTTTTCTGGTTACGGTAACGTCAAGGATGAAGACTCACCTCCTGAGCCGGTCCGAGCGCTGGTTCTGCTGTTCTACAGGCCTGCAGATGATCAAAATCTCACATCCTTCCTGAATGTGTTGATGCTTCCAAGGAACGTCGTGCTCCAGCATGTGCAGTGCACCAGAAAGAAATCAGTTGCAAATGAGCTCTACATAGAGACATCCTCACGCTGTTACTTGCAGCCAAGGCAGAAATACACACTGTCCACTTGTCCTGAAGACGACTCAGTTCTAGTTCAACCGAAAGATGAAGAATTTGATGAGGAGTCCTATGACAACTACATCCCATCATTCCAGGTGATATTAAAAACCATCATTCTAAATATGAAGCTGCTACTGAGAGACACCAACAGCTCTCACATTGTTTGGGAAAGAGAGGTTTTTCTCCCGTCTGCTGGACTAAAGAAACAGTTTGTGCAGGGCAGCTCAGACCAGATTCTGAAGGACATACGGAGCAGCTTCATCCAGGGGATATCAGGACCTGGCCTCAAACGTCTAGTGGACAAACTGCTTGAGAAAGAGGTGCTGATTGATTCCGAGAGGGAAGCAGCGGACAAGATGCAAAACAAACGAGAACAAGCTCGTTTTGTTTTCGACACAGTGAGAGATAAAGGTGCCAGTGCAGAGATGATTGAGGTCCTCCGTGAGGTCGACCCCTTCCTCTGTAAACATCTTGGCCTGATAGTCACCTGAATGAACAGGTGATACCATCAGAACATGTTGACCTGCTGGTTAAAAACTGATCATCAAAGTGAAAAAGACAAAAGAGGAAAACAATTCTTCCAGAGCTTCTATCCAAAAGCTCTGACCTCCTTCCCTGAATTCCGACCCCAATCCCAGAACCCTGAGTTCTAATTAGGATTTGGAGAAAAAGTCAGAACTCCAAGCCCAAAACCAGAACTCTGAATTCAATCCCAACAGTCTTACCCATTTCCCAGAACCCCTTCTTCTTCTTTCGACCTCTGAGCCCCTCTCACCACACTCCACGCTTAAACCCAGAACTCCCACTTCAATCCCAGAAATCCAAATCCTTTTCCCCAGAAGTCTGAATTCCTTCCCAGAACTCTGCGCTTTTTCCAGAACTTCTTTACCAGAATTCTGACCACAAACCAAGAAACCCAAACTTTTTTCTCAGAACTCTGATCTTCCTCCCAGAACTTCGACCCCGATCCAAGGACCCTGAGTTCAAAGACAGAACTCTAAGAACAAAAGCCAGAATTGTAGATATGGAGAATTTTTAAATGTTGAATCAATTTAATATATTTTTAAACTGATGAATCTTTATGACATTTTTAACCAGATATCTTGTACACAGTCTGTTTTACTGTTTTTATGATGTTTATCACCTGATTCTTTGATCACTGACGCTTCGTATGTTTGATTTCAGCACTTTTTGTCTCTTTATTTTCTTACATTCTGTGTTTGTTGTTGTCGTGTTGCTTTCTGTAAAGTCTCCAACAAGAACCAGGTGTCATTAAATCTGAACTCCAGCTAAAATCAAATGGGACTCCTCAGGTACAGCAGGTAGAGCGTCTGTATTCAGGTAGCCCTTTTATTTAGATGTCTCTTATTGCCAGTAGTGTCAGTAACTAGTGTTGTTTTTGGCAGCCTGTTTTAATTTTAGTTTTAGTCTAGTCTTTGTGTAAAACGGTCATTTTAGTTTTTATTAGTTTTAGTCATGTTTATACTCTTTTTAGTCTTGTCATGTTTCAGTCGACTAAAGGTCTGAGCATTTTAGTCTTATTTTAGTCAGAATTATCCATGACTATTTTCGTCTAGTTTTAGTCAAAGAAAATTGTACTTAAGTCTCTTTTTAGTAATGCAATTTCTATCTACTTGTCTTGCATTTGCTATGTTGTACCCTTCTCCCCTCATAGGTCAGTGTC
>CAEMYA010000349.1:216197-233737 GCA_903131615.1 Diplodus sargus
CTTCAGCGGAAACTCCCGTCTGTTTATAGGCTGAACCTGAGAGGAGACCTGAGGAGACCTGAGGAGGTCTGGAGCCCTCTGCTGGTCCTTTCAGAGGCCGTTCTCCAGTCGTATCGAATAATCTCCTCAGCTGATGGACTTTGTCACGGACATGAATCATTTTAAATGTCTGTTTTTCAAATTAAGCTTCTGAACCAGGTGAACTTAAATTCTTTCTGGTATCTGCACTATAACTGGTAAAATATCTCCATCTACTGGACATTTGATGTTTTCGTCCTTCAGGTGCTCACCAAGAAAAAGAAGCCTTCACCTGTCTTACATCTTCTGTCACAGCTAGCTCGTTAAAAAATATACATTTAACCTTTTCCTGATAGAAAGTAACAAATACAGCTATTATATGAATGTTAGAAATTAAAAAGTAAATGTATTAAAGTAGCATTAATTAAAAAAACTCACATACCTTGAAAGCCACTTTTGTAAATGAACTGTATACATTAAATGCGTCTCTGAGGTTTTGGACATGAACACGAGCAGAACACGAGGGATCAGGGCAGTGGCGGTTCTAGGGGGGCCAACAGTAACTCTGAGTCCGGACCCCCTGTGGCCCCTGACAGGTAGTCTGCATCAATAACACAATGACAGATTTCTTGCAATGATTTTGTACCGAAGGGAAAGGTGGAAATAAAGTGTGTCAGTAGTTTACTACCTAATTAAAAGTGTTTAAATTGTAAACACTGTTTAAGTCTCATTTATCCATCGTCTGAATGAAGGATTGGTCTTGTTTTCCTGGGTTGTATGCACCCCTCTAACAAAATAGCCAGACCAACCTGGCCCCCCTATTAAAACTGGGCTAGAACAGCCACTGGATCCACGACAGTCTCAGTAAACAATGTTGCTGTTTTAAGGAAAAAGTTATTTGAAGCCAAATCATGATTTTGTCTTAAAACTAACTAAATAGTTTTGGTACCTTTATTTTGAAAGTCTAACTGGGCGTTGCATATTCATCATTACCAACATTACCACAGGATGAAGGCCTGTTCTGGGATGGTGACTCAAACATGAATTTGACTCAGTGGGCCGGAGTGTACCGGTGTGATACTGGGTTCACACGAACACAATGAACAGAAGGCCTGGATGGATGGAGAGGTGAGAGTCAGGTGACAAGGAAATGTAACAATACAGCAAGAGTGACTGACAACTGGTATCAAGGAGGAACAGAGGAGATATATGAATGGAGAAGGACCTCAACACCAGTAAAACTAAAGATATGTGGCAGACAATCCAGATCATCATAGGCTACAGATCAGGATCAGCCCACCATGTGTGTAGCTGATCACATTTCATGCTTGTATTGATCTCCTCAACAAAGTCTAACACCATGTCCACACTTACCAAAACAATCTTTTTTCCCAGAGGAGCAGAATATTTTGCCCAAGTGACCCGAATAGGCTCAATATCTTCTGCAGCATGAACACAAGCATGTAGTCCGCCACTGTTGTTGTTGTGGTGAGACATCGCGGGGTTCAGAGGTCGAAGGCTAGAGGTCGAGGGGCGTCATCGATACGCAAAGTATGCAGAAAGGCAGCGTTTTTAAATTTTTCCACCCTGAGACCAGGTTTCAAAAAAGTGCGTTTACAGGATCCATGTGGACGATCGGACAAAACGACGCAAAACATGTGAGTTTACACACAAAAAACGTTTCCATGTGGACGAACCTCAGCTGTGAAGTCGACGCCGCCTCCACTGACAGGAACCACAGCAGATAAAATAATAATACACTCATCTTGTATAGTGCTTTTCAAATAAGAGAAATGTTGTCTAAGGTAAGAATGAATCAGCTAGTCGATGTTTTTACTGATATTTTAAACGTCTCATTCCCACATGAGACTGTTCCTGCCTGCTTCAAGACGACACCATCGAAGAACGTACAAAGACTGCAGTGTCCAGTCTAGTCCAGCGGAACAAGCTACTGCTAACGTGAGTTGTTCCAAAACCTTCTTTTTCATAAACTCTGTGTACACAAACAATGTTCTCAGTGCTCGTGTTCATGTTCATATGTTCACCAGAGACCCTGGTGATACTACGAGCAAAGTTTCATGTTGTGTCGAGACTTCTTACTGCTTTAAACATAGAGAGTTTGATGCTATCGCTAAAGTGCCTGTAGCACTCCCATTGAAAATGAGTTTGACCTGAAAATGAAAATACGGTAAATCTTAAAATCTGCCTCTTCCCTCGTAATTATGCTTTTACACAAAGGTTTGACTCATATACATTCACAAGAAAAGCCTTGGTTTCATTTTGGCGAGAGTTTCACTTCAACAACTGGTTCTCCAACAGATCCATATCCACTGCCCTCCATCCAGTCGCCAGACCGGGATTAAAAAAAAACACAATATCTATATCAGAAAGTTTGCTGATTTCAGCTCAGTCATCTTCTCTCAGCACTGTCGTCTCTACAGAGATGAATGTTGGGGAGATTCAGTCAGACGACCACTGAGAAGAGCGAGACTATCTTTGGTTGAAATGTATAAAAGAATGTCCATTTTTGTATAAGTTTTAAAGATACATGATGACTGTAAGATTGTTAACAGTAAAATAAAATAACTGATTGAGTTGTAAAAAAAGAAAAGGACCATCTCTATGGGCAAAAAAGTGGAGAACGGTGTCCTGAGGATAAAAAGTACAAAGATTTTTTTTTAAAAAGCTGACAGATCACAAGATCTCAATATTTAGTTCACAAGATAAAAAGACAACACCACATCCTTTTTAGTACAAGTAGTTCTGCTTCTACCATCTTCCTGTTTTCCAGGATTTATTTGTCAAACTGAATAGAATCATTACAGGAAAGTTTTTGAGAGGTGTTCAAAGTTCAGCCTGTTGAGCTTGTTGGTGTGAACGTTCTGAACTCAGAACAGGAAGAAGGTGCTGGCACTGAGGTTTGAAAACCGACCACCAACGTCTCTTGCACAATGTTATCTCGGTGAATAAATGAACTAAAAGATTTGACAGAAATGTTTGAATGTTCATCATTTTATTTCAGGAAGCAGAAGAAACAAATGAGACACACAGATGGACAGGAAAGTTCAGCTGTGGCTGAAAAAGGAAGTCAGAAACTCAGCGGTTTCCTGCTTCTGCTGCTTATTCAGCCTGATTGACTGTGATCACAGCAACATGGAGTCAAATGTGGAACCTAGAAGAAGAGGAAGACGAGCCTCATGTTTCAGCAGAGCAGCCAGAAGGATCAGGAGGGCCCTGTCCAGGATTTGTGGAGATAGTTCTGCTTCTTCCCCTGATGATTGTCACAGTAGACACAGGATTCCCTCCTATGAAGAGAACTATTTAGAAGACAAGGGTCAAATGCTCCAATTCACGAGTAGTTCTTCTTCTGTCCCTATTTATGGTGACCTTCCAGAAATGGATCAAGACATTTATGATGACATTGTCGTTTTAGGAGCGTGTATTAGACTCCCATTCACAGGTAGTTCTTCTTCTTCTTCCTCTGGAGATGACCTGTTATGTCAAGGCACATTCGAACGGTTGTCTCAGTGTCCAGAAAGCCTGCCAAGCGATATCTATGATGTCCTGGAAGAAATGGAGGCTCCTGTTCCAGCTGTGAGCTCAATATCTTCTGCAGCATGAACACAAGCATGTAGGTTGTTGTTGTTGTTGTTGTTGTTGTTGTTGTTGTTGTTGTTGTTGTTGTTGTTGGTGGGGTTCAGAGATCGAAGGCTAGAGGTCGAGGGGCGATGGCGTCATCGATACACAAAGTATGCAGATTCACTGTCCACACGAGAACAAAAGGGCGGAGTTTTTGAAATTTTCCACCCTGAGACCAGTTTTCAAAAAAGTGTGTTTACAGGATCCATGTGGTTAATCGCACAAAACAATGCAAAACATGTGAGTTTACACACAATAGCGTTTGGACCTGATAACATCCCTTGCTGTTCACGAATCAGCTTGTCAGTGTTTTTACCAATATTTTAAACGTCTCGTTCTTGTATGAAACTGTTCTCACCAGCTTCAAGATGGACGCCATCCTCCCTGAACCTACAAAGTGTGCAGTGTCCAGTCTTAACAACTGGTTCTCCAATAGATACATATCCACTGCCCTCCATCCAGCCGTCACAGACCGTGACAAAAGAGATTGTCTAAGTAAGATTGTTAGAACTACAAAAAACTGAATGAGTTACAAAAAAGGAAAAACAATCTTTAAGGGCAAGTGGAAAAAGGCGTCACGAGGATAAATAAAAGTGGACAGATCACGAGATCTGGATATTTCGTTCACAAGATAAAGACAACACCACATCCTTATTAGCACAAGTAGTTCTGCTTCTCGTTCTGTAGTTCTGTTTTCCAGGATTTGGCCAATAAGTCAAACTGAGTAGAATCGTTACAGAAAAGTATGAGAGGTGTTTAAAGTTCAGACTGTTGAACTTGTTGGTGTCAACATTCTGAAATCAGAACAGGAAGAAATATGTTGCTATCATTCAGATTTCCAGAAAAATTTCCCTTAAGGAATGAATGGGAGGAGGTCAAACATCTCCTGCTCTGTCATACGTGTGGGCACAAGTCTTGTCTATTTGAGTTGTATTTGAACTTTTTTGCTACGAAGTATAGTTTTTGAACTCTGACCCCTTAAGGATGTTAAGTGATTTTGGAAAAATTCAGGGTTTTCAATGAGTGTGTATGGCGGAATGTTCGTGCAGCAGACTGAGAGAGCCAACTGACAGAGTGAGAGAAACTCAAAAATGTTCTCAGAAATGTTCTCTTTCCATGACGATCCCGGCCACAAATGTCACTCAAAAACAGTGATATTTACCATAGTTGTAGCCACACTTGTCTTCTTTCTCCCAATGAATCTAATTTATCGGTAGAATTTACGGTTTTTGAATTATCCATCTCCAACCGACAAGAGTAGCTCTCAACTGCCCAATTTACGCCAATGTAAATCGAGAAGAGGATTTTCAAAACTGCACCCTTTTTTAATAGGCCATAAGGTGAACTAGGAAAAAGTGACAGTGATTTTAGTTCCCACGTCTGTGCACTACTTTTTTTTTTTTTGCATTTTTGCATAGAGAATACCGTTGTGGACATTGGGTTAAAAGTTCTCCTCAAAATATCCTGCAGTTTTTTTTAAGAGCCATAAATGTATAAAATGCGAATTACAAAAAAACGAAAATCTTATGTAGCAGCTTTTGCTTGTACATTTATTTACATTCATTTTGGAAACGAAATTTCTCTCACAAATTGACATTTATACATATACCTAACATCTGAGACAAGTGTTTTTGCATAAGCATACTTAAATTTGAATTTAGACCATGAAATATACAAAAAAAAGAGAAAAAAACGCTTCAATTTAAGTGAATAGCAACCTGTACAATTGAGCATACACATGGTACATTTTGCTAAACAATGATGTTTTATATATTAAAAAAATTCAGTAGTTTCTGTATTATAAGAGGAAATACAGAATGAAATAAAATAAAGAACACATTGGCCCAAAATGGCTGACATCGATCAAAATATGGAATAATGCCGAAAAATGGACAAACAACAAAAGATGAATTTCAGTTCAGAATCGATACACAATATGGTATAAAACAATATTTACCTGAACAAAACAATGTGTTGATGTCACAGCAGGTCTTGAGTATTTTTTAAATTATTATTATCATTTCTTTTTTCTCAAATTTGGCAAAAACTCACATTTTCATTAAAGAATTAACAGATTAAGTTTGAAGCAGAAGGTCACTGTGACTTTGCGTATTCTGAACAAGGGAGACATTGTCCATCTCTTAGTCGTCCCTATCGCTTTCATCAGAGCCATCTTCCCATGTGGTTATATCCTCTGTTTCCATGGAAATATTGGCACAATTTTGGCACCGACACAAATCAGTACAGGACAGTCTTGCAGACATACAGGAACATCTTCCCATCTCACATTTGCTCTGCTTGCAGCTGCAGTGGACAACCTTTAACACACTCTCAGGGGCAGGATTTGTAGTCATTCATGTAACTTTTAACTCCCCATCTTCGATGTGCCATCCATTGCCAATGGGTGAAGGGGCAGACATTATACCTTTGAGAGAATGTCTCATTATTGCAGCCTGGTAGTTTGCTCTTTTGCAGTGTTGGTGCCTGGCGTCACTTGTAGGGGGCATTGAGAGTTCCGGAAAAGCTGATGATGCCATGCAGAATGTTTTGTACCTTGCATCGTTAATATTTTCTGCAGATGACTTGCCATACAGGTGGCACACATATTTGCTAAGCACATCAAATGTAGACTGGTCCAATTCAAAACTGCTTCCCAGATGTGTAAATGCAGACAGGTATTCTTCCTTTTCGCTAGCAACAGAAAACATCTTTCGTTTCCCCTTGCCATGAAAGGCGCTTGTGGAGTCGCAACCTGAGAAGGTATGAATTCCAATGCCAAACACACACTGTTTCCAAGGGCTGTTGACATCTTAGCAAGGTCAATGATTCTTGTCCTGTTGCCAAATCCCGTGAAGAAATACAAGCAACATGGAAAATCTCTCTGCAATAACTGCCACATCTGTATCAGGGCTCTTAATGATGACTGTTTCATGTTCCTGTGTAGCATGATGTGCAAGAACACCCTTGTGTCACATTCCTCATGATCACATTCAAGATCCTTAACAGCACTTACAGTTTGTGAACCATCTGTTACCTTCAAGCAGTGACTCAATTCTCCATGTGCTATGTACAAAGTCAAGTCCTTGCCCACAACAGTTAGATCAGCATCTTTCCACACATCAAAGAGAAAATTCAGCCAGTGCCGCTTTGTTTGTTCCATCAGATAGAAACTTTTTTCCATTGGGTTGGTGTCTTCTGGTCCCTTCCATAAATTTGCACCTGTTGTGTGCCACCAACAGCTCTACGTGACCATTATACATTTTTAATGCTCATTTCAGGATACTGGTCTATCACAAAGTCTACCCTTTCACACTTGTACTGCAGAGCAAGCTTGACTAAGTATTGTAGTATGGTCTCAGCGAGCTCTCCAAAGGTGGGTGGTCTGGACTGAAGGGCTTGTATGACCGCCATGCCATCGAACAGAATAGCTCCATTTGCCGGGATTTTATCAACTAGTCAGTCTCCACCTTTAGCCTCTAATAAATCCATGAAAGCTGATTTGTTTGTTTTGGCAAGTGAACCATCTGTACTGGCTAGAGGATAGGAAACCGTTCCCAGGGAGTAGGATAGAATTTCCCTAAGGTCAATTTTTCTACTCTGGCCTATTATGAACAGTCTGGAGAACAGCTTCTTGTCAGCCCGTAGAATCACATCCTTGCCCGCTGCAGATTTCTTCTTCGTCTTTGCCTGGTCACTAAAGGTTTTCAGTTTTAGCGCCTTGATGGGAGTGAATATGTCAACAGATCTTGACAAAAGTCACTGGTGCATAAACTCTTTCACAGCTTTTTCCCCCTTTTCTGGAGCTGCAAGCAAATCCTTCTTGATTTCTTCAACCGCTACTGTCCCAGAGCTAAGACACACAATACCATTGTGGTGTGTGTCAAAAGGGTTCAGCATGGACTCTAGGGTGGAACTTATTCTAGACACAGCCTTTTCATCAGCATGAATCCGTGTGCTGTCAAGGTCTTTTCGTTTCCCTTTCTCAGGAGATTTACCTGCCATTGACTCACATTTTCTTGTTATAGCAGCCCTTTCATGTTGTGATAATATCCAGCGATAAACTGCAGCACGATTCTGAGTTATCCCTGTCCAACCACCTTTTATCTTGGAATCTCGGTTGCATGTTTGCTCAATAGCCTGGTCACAGGCAATCGAGGCAAATCCATGGACACTCTGACGTTGGACAGTCCACTGGCCTTTGACGCTGAGGTCGTTGTGGCAACAAGGATGTGTTACAGGCAAATTGACCATTTCCAGCCAGTATGAAGGTAGATACCTAGCATAATTCACACGATCGTAAGCAAAAAACCATGCCATCATCAAGCGCACTGTTGACAGGCGAAGTTGCCAGTCTGATTCTCGCGTTGCTCTCACTAACAGAAGGAGTATTTGTCGATGTATGAACTCCAGAAGGCAAACATTGGGTTTTCTGCACTTCTCCTTTCCACAAAGTCAGCATAGTTTGAACACATTTTGTCAAATTTCTTGTTTGCACCCAAAACATCCATTGTTCTCTCTGGGAATAGACATTTGATCTCATTAATGACATCTAAACACTCATCTCTCTCCACTGGTGGCAAAGAGTCTAAGAAGGTGCTAACTCTGGTGCGTTGCAGACCCTCATACATAAGTTTGTGTGCCCTCATGCTGCGGTTGTAGTGATGACTACTGATCACACCATTTATGGATCCTGGGGCAACAATTTCAGACTCAATGAGTATGTCTTGCAGTCCTGCATCTCCATACCTTTTTCCTAGAATACCGAGGTAGGACATGCATGTGTGAAACTCGCCTAGTCTTATCACTAGACGCTTTGTCAATTCTTTGTCTTTCCAACGGATTTGTTGAGCTTTGGCATATATAGCTTGGTCAAACACTAACACGATATGATCCAGTTCAAGCCGATCAGCAATTTGGACTCTTCGCTTCAGAATTGTGTTTACCGTTGACATCTCTGTCAGTGAAGCCTCAATGACTGGAAGATAATGCAGTGCTGACTTTTGCAGAGTAGCATCACCTTGAAGCAATGTATGGAAACCTGCCCAGCTTGGGACTGTGCATCTTTCAGCATCTGTGTATTTTACAAAAACATATGCCAGTTCAGTTTGGGCTGCAGACACAGTGTTCAATCTGTATGTTTCCAGCTGCAGTGGAATACTATGGTGATGAAACAAGTTCTGTGGCCCTTGTCTTTTAGACTGTTGGTAGTGTTGTACAGGAGTGCTAGGGGGTGCTTTGAATGAGGTCACTCCCTTCTGTAGAGGTTGTCTGTTTGTTCTTGACGCAGGTTCAGCAACAGAACTTTGCAGCATAATGCCATTTGTATGGTGAGAAGTTCCACGACCTGACAGTGTCTCCTCCCCAAAGTCAATATTGTCCCACACCAGTATTGTAGGAGTCTTCTTCGAGAATCCAACCGGGTTTTGTCTCTGCCCTCTAGTAGTTGTAGTTGAGCAAGGCTAGTGTCTAGACTGACAACTGTGTCCCACAAAGCACAATGCCCTAGTCCACTCAGCAGTGACACAACTTGTGAGAAACCTGTTAAATGGCGAATACTAAGACCAAGACATAGTGATTTGGGTGTCTGCCTCCGACCTTTAGATGCAAGATACATAATGTCTTGACAAACAATCCAAGCAATCACATTGTACAGTTCAAGTGGCAAAACAGATTTTGCTTCGGACACATTTAAATCATCTGATGTGGGTGGCCAGGGGCACGTCATACCGGGAGAGTCACATAGTAGCCGCTTCAATATCAGCGCTGCACTATAAAGTGTCCTTGTGTCCTCAGTAGTTCGCGGACCAGCGGTTGTTCTTGCCATGTGTTCAGTATCAGTTTCACCTACTCCCCCTCTGGAGTGTCCCTCTCTGTGTCAGTGCCCTCACTTTCATCACCTGCCTTCTCTCCAACCTCCACCAGCTCCTCAGCTCTCGGAGTACCTTGATATGTTTCTCTGGCACAGCGGTGGCTGTGCTTCATTCTCACAGTGACTGTTGCTGTGAACACACTTTAAATACACAGCAGGCTGCACAACGAAATACACAACACGCACACGCACACACGCACACACACACACACACACACACACACACACACAAACGTTTCACTCTCCACCACATCTGCTGAAGAGCTGAATCTTATTTTGCAGACTTACAATCAGATGATGAGTCATAAAATATGATCTTTTTCCAGCATCATGGATTAAAATGTCAACCAGTGGAGTGGTTTAACTTCACAGCACCTCGACTCACCGTTTACTGAAGTTAAGACCTGATAATACAGATCTGAGTACAGTGGTAATATTACTGTGTTACTCTGGCAGCTGCAGTTTGCTGCTCGCTGTCAGGCTGCTGTTGACACACTGAGATTTGATAGACTAACTCAAGTTGTTGTGGTGTTACAAAGACGACTGCAACAGCAACATGTCTGTGAAGAAGCTGTTCCAGGACAAAGCTCACGTTGAAGAGCTGAACGTTACC
This sequence comes from Diplodus sargus, assembly GCA_903131615.1. Lineage (NCBI taxonomy): Eukaryota > Metazoa > Chordata > Actinopteri > Spariformes > Sparidae > Diplodus > Diplodus sargus. The sequence goes on from CAEMYA010000349.1 coordinate 226,337, forward strand.
AAATACTTGTTCAGCTGATCTACAACCAGAAACATTGTTCAAGGGAGGTAAACTCAGCTGACCAGGGGAAGATTGTCTGACAGCAATCTGAACTTAGTTTGCTGTGTTTGGTTTATCTGTGTTAGTCTGAGCTGTTCAAGCAGAGGGAGGTCATCATGGAGACACCTGAACAGAAACAAGTACACATGTGATTTACAGGAAATGACAAGAGGAGGAGCAACACTGACCAGGTGGTTCAGGTACAGTTAAAGTGAAAGTGTTCAGTCAGTCAGAGTTCAGACTCATCTTGAGTGAACAGAGCAGCAGCAGGAGGAGAAGACGTCTGAGGCAGGTGAGTTTTATTTCTACATTATTGTTTTACAGTCAAAGTCTCTGATTCTTCTGTGAGAACAGCGTGACTGGATACAAAATTCACACTGAACAGGAGACAACAAGCTCATATTTAAAGAAAACTGACGTGTGTGTGTGTGTGTGTGTGTGTGTGTGTGTGTGTGTGTGTGTGTGTGTGTGTTTCATCCTCAACAGACCGGTTTGTCTTGATCCTCATGTTCTGAGTTCACTATCAGTGTCTGGTTACCTCTAAATGTTCATCAAATGTTCATTGCTCTTTAATACTACCATAACTGTTAATATTAAAACTAAAGACTATGAGCTTTTAACATTTTTGGTTTAAATAACAGAGGGAAGCTCTTAAATTCAAACCACAAACCTGAGCAGGTGATCCAGGTACATGAAAAATGGAGGAAGCACCAACAAGTTACAGAGAAAGTGTGCAGGCAGTTAGTTGAGTCTCTGTTTTGAGTGGACAGAGCAGGACATCATACTGAGGGACATCCCTTTAATTACACATCAACATGGCCCATCTTTGTAAATGTCACTTTTGTTGAGCATCACATTGGGTGATGAGTCTGCAGCTTCACCAGCTCCATTTTACACCTTCCTCCTCCTCTTCATCTTGTTTCACCTGTTTGTCTTCCTCGTCTTCATGTTGTTCTCCTTCCATGTGCTACATATTTACCTCAGTGCTTTCTGAAGTGCAGAAGATGAGTGATTGTGTTGAGGAAGAGGAGGACACCTTCCTGTCCCTGGTCTGTCTGTGCTGAACCTGAACCTGTAGCCATCTTGCTGTTGTCTGTCTGTCTTCATGTGTCTGCATGCATGTCTTATTGTGGTCTTGCTTTTATTGTGTATGCATGCAATCTGTGTCTGTGCTTCTGCTTTGCATGGTGCGGTGTGATGTGTCTTGCGTCATGGGTTTTTGTGCTTCATGTTGTGGTTTCTGGGCTCTTGTCCTCAAAGGTGTCGGCGTGTAGTATGTTTATAAAAGAATTCTGCGGAGGCAGGCTGAGTGGAATAGTAGAGCAATCTTTATTGAAACAGACCTTAAGCCCTGCGTCCGGATCAGAAGCGGCCGCATTCTGATTTTCTCCAATCTATGGCAAAAGCCATGCCAAAATGCTTTGCCCTCTGCTCTCTCGGAAATCCAACTCTTTTGGAGATCCACCAAATACCACCACCCCCTTTCTCTGGTGTGTGGGGCCTTTTCAGAGCCTATTGGTCATAACCGCCCACTTCTCCTAATTGGTCACTTTGATAGATTGAACGTACCTCTATCCAATGAGAAAGAAGAGAGGATGGGTCTGCCTCACATCCCCTATGAAATAACTCTTGTGTGTGTTACTTAACTTTGCTGATATCAGCTAAAGTAGACAGGATGGTCTCTCTTAAACTTAGATGACAATGTATAGTTGAGTCAGCTCCAAAACTTCTGGTGTGGGCTCCTTCCTGTAGCTTATCTCTGATGCCCACCTCAGGGCTGATCAGGACTCCTGGTCCTGGGGACCCTTATCCTGTCATGTTCCCACACTTGTCTATTGTTTTGGAGCCCAGGTTGTGTAAGAAGAACACAGACACTGTATAATTCCTCTATCTTTCAACTGGAACATAAACGTTTGGGCATCTCCCACCATTTGGCATACTGGCCCACCTCAGGTTTAGTACTTTATGGTGGCTAACCTTTCACACTGACACAGTTGGAAAATCACTCTAGACCTCTTGGGGCTGTGAGTCTCACTCTGTCTGCATTCCTTAACTCACGTAAGGAGAAACAATTGATTATGGTTCAGTCTAAACTGAGTAAAATCAGAATGTGTTGTCATCCAGATACCTCAATGTTTTGGGGATGTCTTGAATGATGTTTTCTGATTGATGTTATATATGCTATTTTGTCATGTTGTTAACTGCTGTGCATGTTTTGCAGATTGCCTTGGCCAGTAATTTTGTAATTTTCATCTTATTTTTCATATTCTGTTCTGTTTTTAGGGCGACTTTAACGTCTAGGGACTGCAGATGAAAAATAGCCTCTTGGCTAATTCTGGCGCATTTACAGCAATGTTATTAATGTGCACTGTCCCTGTTTTTCAAATAAACTTATATAAAGATCTTATATAGTGCTTTTCAAATGAGAGAAATGTTGTCTAATGTAAGAATGAATCAGCTTGTCGTTGTTTTTACTGATGTTTTAAACGTCTCATTCTCACATGAGACTGTTCCTACCTGCTTCAAGACGACACCATCAAGGAACCTACAAAGTCTGCAGTGTCGAGTCGAGCTGAGCAAGCTACTGCAAACGTGAGTTGTTAAAAAACCTTCTTTTTCATAAACTCTGTACACAAACAAAGTTGTCAATGCTCGTGTTCATGTGTAGAAACCCTGGTGATACTACGAGCAAAGTTTCATGTTGTGTCGAGTCTTCTTAGTGTTTTAAAAATAGAGATTTTGATGCTATCGTAAAAGTGCCCGTAGCACTCCCATTGAAAATGATCTTGACTCGAAAACAAAAATATGGTAAATCTTAAAAGTGGCTCTTTCATCGTAATTATGCTTTTAAACCAAGGTTTGACTCATATACATTCACAAAAAGACCCGAGGTTGCATTTTGGCGAGAGTTTCACTTTAACAACTGGTTCTCCAACAGATCCATATCCACTGCCCTCCATCCAGTCGTCAGACCGGGATTAAAAAAAACCCAATATTTATATCAGAAAGTTTGCTGATTTCAGCTCAGTCATCTTCTCTCAGCACTGTCGTCTCTACAGAGATGAATGTTGAGGAGATTCAGTCAGACGACCACTGAGAAGAGCGAGACTATCTTTGGTTGAAATGTATAAAGGAACGTCCATTTTTATTTAAATGTTATAGATACATGATGATTGTAAGATTGTTAAAAGTAAAATACAAAAACTGAATGAGTTACAACAAATGAAATATAGTCTCTCTAAGAGCAAAAAAGTGGAAAAAGGCGTCCCGAGGATAAAAAAAATCCTTATAAGTACAAGTAGTTCTGCTTCTAGTTCTGTAGTTCTGTTTTCCAGGATTTAGCTAATGTGTCAAACTGAATTGAATCATTACAGAAAAGTATGAGAGGTGTTTAAAGTTCAGCCTGTTGAGCTTATTGGTGTCAACGTTCTGAAATCAGAACAGGAAGAAATTACAAATGCTCAAGTTTGAAAACCGACCAGCAGCCGTCTGTGGCACGATTTTCTTCAGAGTGATCAGATTGAGTGCAGCTCTCCGGTGAGTCAGACACAAAACTGATGTTTAACATCTTAACTAACAGCTAAAATCAGAGATGTGTTCGTGTTTGTAGTCATTTACCTGGAAGGTTCAGTTTATTCACATCACGCAAAGAAAAGTCGGGCTGACAGGAAAATAGTTAACATTTATGATTCATTAATTGTTATCTGATACTGTTGAATGTGTGTATCAGTGGAAATGATGTGAAACATTCTGCCGTATTAATTAAACCTCTCTGAGGAAGTTTCAGACTGTAGTTGTTTCCTCAGCAGCATCTGATGCAGTGACATCAGGATCATCTGTGCAGATTCTATTTAATTCTATTGATGAATTAAAGTTAGTAGAATTTATTTGATATTTTGGATTTTACAGTCTCTCTCTGTCCTTTGAGTCTTAAAGAAGGTGAATAAACAACAACTGTAATTTGATAAACTCCTCCTGGTTTATTGAAGTTCATTTCAGATTATTTTATAAAGTCACAATTTGAGAGCCAATAGTTTTTATAAACCTTGCTTACTGGAAACATTCGGTATATCCATGGTGGTATTTGGGGTTAAACATCTGGACAGAAATGTATTTTGACCGTATTTATACATCACAGACAAACGACTGATAACATCAGAAGAATATTACACATCATAAATACAACAGGACAAAACTCAATCAATTATAGGGAGTCTGGACGCCGAGAAAGATTTCGACTCTGTAAGATGGGCATTCTTGTACAAAGTGTTGGGGAAATTTGGTTGTCAGGTCAAATTTATCAGAGTTATCCAGGCACTATATGATAGACCCTTAGCCCGCATTAAGGTTAATGGTGATTTATCTGAGGTCTTTTATCTGAGACGTGGGTGCAGACAGGGCTGCGCAATCTCGCCACTCCTCTTCGATTTATTTATAGAATCACTGGGTCAACTAATTAGAAGATCAAGGGTATTGTATTGTCAGGAATCGAGCACAAGGTAGCAATGTTCGCTGATGATGTGCTGGTTTGCCTGGGGGAGCCAGAGGGGTCGTTCGGGGAATCGATGTCTGCTCTAACCGACTTCGGGAAATTATGTGGCTACAGAGTCAACATTTCAAAAACCCAGGTGATGACACTTAATTTTGTGGCACCTGTGACTCTACGTAATAAATTTAATGTAGAATGGGATAAGGAGAAATTTTAATATTTGGGGATAGATCTGACTTGTGACCTCTCGGCGCTCTTCCGTGCAAACTATGAGCCAATATCCTCGAGTATAAAAGCTGATTTACATAGATGGAATCTGGTACCATTCCTGAGCCTTAGTTCTAGGATAAGTGCAGTTAAGATGAACATCCTCCCCCGTCTTCTTTACCTCTTTAGAAATCTGCATATAGAGGTGAATGAAAATCAATTCAGGGAGTGGGACAAATGGATCTCCAGATTTATCTGGCAGGGTCGTAGTCCGAGGATTAAATATACCACTCTTCAACTTGCCAAAGGAAAAGGAGGGCTGGGTCTTCCTTGTCTAAGGAACTATTATTATGCTACGCAAATAGCTCTGTTTTTATACTGGTATAATGAAGCATATACCGCTAGGTGGAAGGAGCTGGAAGCCAATCTGTTTAGTCAGTTCCCCATTCAAGCTGTTATAGTGGATAAGAGTCTTATGTGTCACGTGGAAAAGCTGGGGAACCCCTGGTTGACCCACACACTCCAAGTCTGGCAGAAGGTCATTAACACTTGTGAGATACATAGAATGTTGAGAATTTTCAGATGGTTTGCTTATGACTCAGATTTCATTCCTAACAGACATGATCCCAGCTTCAAATCATGGACGGTGTACGGACTCACAACACTCCTTTCGCTCACTCAAAAAAACACTGTGCGCAGCATTGAGACTTTGCGGGATCAACATGGCCTGGCACGTAACGACTTTCATAGATACCTGCAATTACAATCATATATTGACCATGAATGTAAACTGACTGACCTTACAGAAACTGAATCAGTATTCTTCCACCTACTGAAAAATGCCATGACCATGGCCCCCTCTAATTCCATTTCAAAGCTGCACACAGCTCTTTCCCTTGCTAATAACAACACTATATACATTAAAAGCAAATGGGAAAGGTAATTAAGATTTCTGACGAGGCGTGGGACAGGGTCTGGTCCTTCCAATGTTCAACATCCAGCTCTATGAGCTGGAGAGAGCACTGCTGGAAGAATATCATTAGATATTTCAGGACACCATACCAGGAGAGATATAAAGGTGCACATATGCCATGCTGGAGACAATGTGGCTCGACAGTTGCTAACCAGTTTCATATTTTCTGGGAATGTCCTAAATTAAATACTTTCTGGAGGGGTATCCAGGCTTCCTTAAGCAAGGTTTTCAATACTCAAATACCCCAAAGATTTGATGTTCTGTACCTGGGCCTCGCCCCGTTTCTGGAACGTAGGAGTGAAATAAAACTGCTACAATTACTTTTGGTGGCAAATAAAAAAACAATCATAAGGAGATGGTTAAGTCTGAACCAATCTACCCTAGATGACTGGATTGAAATTACTTTAGAGATATTTAGGATGGAAAAACTGACATATCAGCTAAGGATCCAAAGGGAGAAATTCTATCAAATCTGGCACAATTGGATCCTATTCATAGCCCCCACGAGAGCAGACTTTATTTGATCCCATTTGTAATATTGTTTTATAATTTAGCCATTTAATTTTGGACTGGCTATTGTTGACTCCTCCGACCCCCCGGTTCGTGTGTATATAGTTCCATGTAAACTGTTCTATTTACATGCAAGTTGTTTCAGAGCTCTTTCGAGATGCACGTGTGAATCTCATCTAGTCGGTCTCTACCAGGCAAATTGTCAATACGGGTTCTAAGAAGATACTGTAGTTCCACTGATGTTATTTTGTCACCAATGCTGTGAAATGCAAGCTCATAGCGGAGAGGAAGCACTACTAAGGACGAGTGCAATGTGATTTACGTTCATATACTCTTGGGACTCCTAGACCTCGATGTCTGTTCGTGTGCCTTTTCTGAACTCAAAACAACAAAACTGGAAGGACACTTGTTTATGTTTTCACCACAGTGGTATGCAGATATTCATCCATCCATCCCAAATAAAGATACAATTTTAAAAAAAAGAAATGTATTTTGAATATATGAACTGAAAGATTTGTGAGAAATGTTTGAATGTTCATTTTATTTCAGGGAGCAGAAGAAACACAAAGGAGACACAAAGATGGACAGGAAAGTTCAGCTGTGGCTGAAAAAGGAAGTCAGGACATGATAGAAGAAACTCAGCGGTTTGCTGCTTCTGCTGCTTATTCAGCCTGACTGACTGTGATCACAGCAACATGGCGTCAACTGTCGAACCTAGAAGAAGAGGAAGACGAGCATCATGTTTTAGAAGAGCAGCCAGAAGGATCAGGAGGGCCCTGTCCAGGATTTGTGGAGATAGTTCTGCTTCTTCCCCTGATGATGGTCACAGTAGACACAGCAGTGATTATGGAATGTATGATTCTTGTTCAGTGGGTAATAGACGCCTATTCATACGTAGTTCTTCTTCTTCCTCTGGACATGACCTGTTATGTCAAGGCCCAGTCAAGCGGTCGTCTCAGTTTTCTGAAAGCCTGCCAAGCGATATCTATGAGGAATTGGCAGAAATGGAGGCTCCTGTTCCAGCTGTGAGCTCCTCAGTCACAAACACCCAGCCGAACCGTCCTCACCTCCAGCTGTCCTCAGATCCTGGTTGGAGTCAAAGAGGCTCCAGCTGTTTGCCTCGTTCTCACAGCGTTCCCTCACTGAGTCAGATAAGCTGTGCAGAGAACAAGACCTTCAGACC
>CAEMYA010000349.1:234196-248219 GCA_903131615.1 Diplodus sargus
GTCCACTCGTCCTGAAGACGACTCGGTTCTAGTTCAGCCAACAACAGCAGAATTTGACTGTGACAACTATGACAACTACATCCCATCATTCCAGGTGGATTTGGAGAAAATCCTGAAACATATTAAGCTGTTTCTGAGAGACACCAACAGACACAGTGTCTGGGAGAGACGAGTTTGTCTTTCATCTGCTGGACTAATAAAGTCTTGTAGACAGAGCGCTCTGAATCTGCCTTCACACGAGAAGCTGTTTGACATACGGAGCAGCTTCATCGAGGGGATATCAGGACCTGTTCTCAAGAGTCTGCTGGACAAACTGTTTGAGATAAAGGTGCTGACTGATTCAGAGAGGGAGTCAGCGGACGAGGTGCTAAAAAGAGGAGACAAAGCTCGATTAGTTATCGACACAGTGAGGAGGAAAGGTGAAGCTGCCAGTTCAGAGATGATCGAGTTCCTCTGTGAGGTCGACCCGTTCCTCTGTGAACATCTTGGCCTGATCTGAAGCTGAATGAACCTGTGAGGACACCTGAGGAGGTCTGGAGCCCTCTGCTGGTCCTTTCAGAGGCTGTTCTGCAGTCGTATCAGATAATCTCAGCTGATGGACTTTGTCACGAAAATGAATCATTTTAAACGTCCATTTTTCAAATTAAGCTTCTTATCCAGGTGAACTTCCTCCTTTCCAAATCTGGAGACAACAGGGGCTAATCTTAACCTGGTATATTCATTTTTGACAGAGATTTGATTTTGTTAGTGTGGGATTTCTGTGGCTGAATGAAGAATATTCACGATGTATATGTCTGATTAAAGGAGCAGTCTGTAGTTTTAAGGAAGAAAATGTCAATGAGATGAGACAGATTTCCACTGACTGATCTGTTCTGCCTAAACAAAATTTATGCTGTTTTACTTTGTTTATATGTGGCAGACCCCGCCACCTGTCTAGCTTCAAACAGTGTTCTGGAACCTTATTTTACTCTAAGAACAGCTTATTTAATCACTTATTGAAAAAAAAGTGCATCATTTCCAGATTAGTATTGTAAATATTTAAAAATTCTGAGTTTCTCTACAAAACTACATAGCGCCCCTTTAAACTGCAGTGTTTGTCATTCTTCCCTCTTGTTTGTTTCTGCTGTTTAAATACTTTTTATTTACTTGTACATACTTTTATCTCTGTCAGTATTGATTGCTTCTGTTCATCAGTGCGTTACTGTTTCAGGTGTTTTTAAATGTCTCTCTGCAAACCAAAGCTGACATCTTTTTGTGGAAAAAAAAAAAAAACACATCAGACACATTTTTTGTCTTGTAACATGTGTAGTCTGAGTCTTATTAAAGAAAGTAAACGTATTGGAGGTTTTTGTTGTTCAACAATACATCACATGGGGTCAGGACATGCTTCAGTGACTGGTTTAATCATCAGGTGCAATTCTTGATCATCTCAGCCGTCTGTCTTGCCACAATTTAGGGTATGTGGTCTAAAACAGTAAGAAATACAAGCTGAAATGACTGTAGTAACAATGTTATAAACATTTAAGACAAGGCAACAAACTCCTTGTGGTTGCAAGTGAAATCACACAAACTGAAGCACTCTCTCATCCAGAAATTACATATGGCCTAATTATTGAAGTTGAAGGTGCGATACGTACGAATTTGAGTGGAAAACTTTGAAAAAAATTGCCTCAAATTATCAAGAATTTGAAGAAATTACAGTTTTGATATGATGTGTTAAGACAAACACAACTCCTGGTGCTCCAAGCTCCCATCCTGGACCACTAGATGCACGGCTAATCCAGCTAACTAATGCTAATGGCAGCGACAGATAGCAGCAGTTAGCGGTTAATCTCTTTGTTTTGAGTATGAATCTGACCAGTGGATTATTCTTTTTTTTTGTTTTGCCACAGCTGATACTAACATGGGCATCCATCAGGTAATAGACATTATATAATCACATATAATTCAAATAACATGTTCACTAAACTCATTTCAAGTCCTCTGACTGCTGCATGTCCTCCTCAGTCTGCTGTGGTGAATAAATGTTCAGTTCTTACCTCATGAATACGCTTTGATTTCTCCGTCTCTTGTATTTCCGACGGCTTTGAACGCAGCATGTAGACAGTAGCGACGCGTCGGCCAATGGCTGTTTGGAAGGGGCGGGGCTAAATAAACTTGCCGACCCCTGCCCTGCTGCTGCTGTCGACACACAATTAAATCAGTGAACTCGTTGCTTTGCAGCCCTCTTGTGTTATTTTCAGGACAAACCGACGCTGTTTATCGTTAAGCCGCGAGCTCGGAGCGGTCCGGCTCCAGGTGAACAGCTGACACCTCCGCTGCTGCTCTCACCTGAGCTGTCAGCAGGTGGAGGAGGCAAGCGTCTCCTTGTTGAGACGGTGTTAATTACCACAGGGGTTCAGCGACATTAAATGCAACAATATGACGTCAGGTATCCGTAAAACAAACTCGTAATCTCTCTTTAACGCGTTTTTATCTCACCGACGTGAATGTGACAGCTCACACGCGTCACCGACTCTGTTCGGAATTATAAAATAAAGCCTGCTGGTGAATATTTCAGCTGTCAAACATCATATTTAGTGATTTTATTCCGTTGACATATGAGAGAACAAAGGGAACCTGTCCACATGTCCCCGTTGCAGGCCCCCCGGCGCAGCGCTCGCTCTCATTGGCTCGCATCGCGAAACGATCTGACCAATCGCGTGACACCACACTGAGAAGCCCTAACGTCGGCTTCTGTGATTGGCCCAAACGTTTGGCGCCTCTTGAATCTGCTGCAGCCGTAGTGGGCGGTGAGTGCGAGACGGTGAGCAGTTTGAACCGCAGCCGTGCTGAGGCGGAAACATTGAAATTGGTCAAATTGTTTATAGGCGGAGTGAAATTAAACGGCGTGATTTATCCACAAACATTGTGTCTTCGGTGCGGACGCCGGAGCTGAAGTGTAGGGGACGGCAGCTTCTCTGTTTGCCGACTCTGGATACGTAAAGCCGGTGTCGCGCAAAGTGAATCGCTCCCTCCTACTGAGCTAACAGCTAGCTAGCCGCCGAGCTAACGTTACAGCTAGCCGGAACACGGAGCCAGCTAATCCCCAACACAAAGGACCGTGTTTGTCATATCCATCCCGAATCACCCCGTTGAATGAGGACTGAGCCTCCTGTGCAGGTAAGAGAAGCTGTCAGTGCTGCTGTCGGTAATTCCAGCGCGTTCGTCGCGGTTCAAATGACCCGGGTCGGTTCTTAATGCTTTGTGGATGCCTCAATCTTTGTTAACTAACCAACTGTTAGCTAGCACGCCGGGGTGTCGTGCCAAATTCTGTGTCCCTGTCAGAATCGGTTCCCTCGCAAAAGACACCAACTTTCTTACCGTCGGTGCCGCGAAGAAAAACACTTAGGACTCGGTGTGAACTGAAGCTTTAATATCCCGGATCACAGTGAGACGGTGTGCACGCTCGGTGAAACTCAGTTTGAGGGGATACAAACTTGGCACGACATTGCCAAGCTATCGTTAGCTTGAAGCTTGCTTGTTATTTGTAGCTTAGCTAGCTCGTCCTCTGTTGGTCCAGAATGCGGGTTGAAACGGTTCTGACCCGGACTAGTTTATGCTGATACACATCTTAAAAGAAGCACTCTGTAGTTTGAGGGGGAGGACATTTTAATCAGAAGAGGGAGATCACTGACTGATATTTAATCCCGAAACTGAACAAAAAAACTCTTTGATTTCATGACTGAATAAACAAACTGACCTTAAAGGACAACAGTTTGTTTTAATTTGTTTATATTCATGTGAAGAAAAGAAAAAGAGACCTCATTAAATATTCAGTTCACATACCGATGTCTTATCTTATTTATCTCTGAAAAATAAAGTGATTTAATTGCAGGTAAAACAAAAATTGACCTGGTTTTACTCACTAAAAACATTTCTAACTGAGAAATAAAGTTAGGACACCTTACCGCCCTGACAGCTGCTGTTTCCCATGTGGCTGAAATAACTTCAGTGAGACTTCTTGTAGCCGTCTGAGGAAAGTTTGTCTGACATCCTCAACACAGAATTCTTCCAGCTGTGAGATGTTTCTTGCATGTACAGCCCGTTTCAAGTCGACCCACAGAATCTGGGTTTGGACTCGGCCTTTCCAGGACTCCATTTTGTAGTTTTCAGCCAGTTTCTGGTGGATTTACTGGTGTGTATTGGGTTGTTGTCATGTTGCAGGGTCCAGTTCTGATTCACGGTAGAATTCATGGTGGATTCTGTGATGTGAGCTGACCAGGTGCTGCTGCAGCAAAGCATCCCTAAACTCTGACACCTTCACAGCTGGTGTGACGTTATTTTCCTGCAATGCTGCATTTGGTTTACGCCAAACATGTCGTCTGTTCTGGTGTCCAAATAATTAAAGTGTAGACTCGACTGTCCAGAGAACATTATTCCAGAAGTCCTGGTCTTTCTCTACGTTCTCTCTGGCAAACTTCAGTCTGGCCTTCATGTTTCTTGGAGAGCAAAAGTTTTGTGTCTCTTTCTGATTGTAGAGGCACTTTCACATCAACAGTAGCAGCAGCCTGCTGTAGGTCCCGTGATGACATTTTAGGGTTTTTGGCGACTTCTTCTCTGTCTGCTCTCAGGGTGAACTTGCTTGGACAACCAGACTTTGGCATGTTGGCAGTTGTTTTGAACGTCCTCCTGACAGTCGAAACGGCTGATTTCAAGTTTTAAATCTCTTACCAGACTCCTAAGATGCTACATCTTCTCTCTGAAGGCCTCTGACTGATCTTTGGATCTCACAGTGGCGTTCACTCTCACTTCAACAGTCAGGAAGACACCAAACTAAATGTCTGAAGTTTAAGTAGAGCGCGTCTCCTTCACAATGCTGAGTAACGATGTTCTAATCACGTGCACCTGATGTGACACACCTGTGTGTGATTTTACCCATTTTAAGAGGGAATAAATGAGGATATCTACACATTTATTCCTCACCAGAAATTGTATTTCTTTTTAAATTATGTTTTAAAAAGTATTTTCTTCAGTTTGAATTGTTTAGATCTGTTACTTGAATCTCTCAGTTTTGTTAAAATTAAAATTAAGTATCCATATTTCCCAATATGTTAAAAACACACAGGCTTTCGTAGGGTTTCCTCATTTATTTTATAGCTTCAAACTTTGTTCTGGGACCTTATTTTCCTCTGACAACAGCTTGTTGATCCAGCTATTAAAAAAACAAACATATTTCTAAGTTTGTATTATTACCTCATTAATATTGTTGAGTTTAAATTTCTTCTCCAAAATTACACAGTGCCCATAAACCATTTTGATTGCTGTAACATTTCACAAGTGTTTAGTTAGATGGCGATGAAACCAGGACAATTAATGAACTTAAAAGGTGATTAATGTGAGCGCCGACAGGTAACAACATCTCAGGGGTTGTAAGTGAGAAGAAGTTAAAGAACAGAGTCGTGTAACGGAACAGTAACTTTGGTTTTGCCAGCAAAACACCTTTTGACTTTGAACATTTACTAAAACTCTCCATCATATTTGCATACTGGCTGCTTGTAATCTCAACTCCGTCTGTGGTTTGATGATTAAGTAGGTGGAAATGTCTCGTACCACTACGTTCCTCCACATTTCTCACGATGTGACACATGGCGTACCAGCGTGTCTCCATGACAGCCGTCTCACATGTCTAATCGAAAGTGTGAGATCTCAGTCGGACCAGCCGGGCCGGTAGGCAGCGACTGACGCCGCCTGTCGAGCTGGCAAACGGATCCTGTCGCTACAAGTGAACACACAACTGTTGTAGTTTACAGAGAGTTATGAAAGAACAAACAAAGTGCACACATGGATTTCCTGTTCGACTTCCTCCAGCGAAGAGAGGATTATAGGTAGAAGGTAGAAAATCCCGTCACCTGTGTTTGAAGTATCTCTGATGTTTACGCCAAACACAGAAGTGAGAACTGAGGCTGTTTTTATGATGCCGTGTATTTTCTGTATCACTGCACATAGTTACTCTTTCATCAAGTTATACAGATAAACAGAGTTTTCTTTCCTTTGACAGTTTCACACAGTTTTAAAGATCCAAGAAACATTTTATAGAACAGATGTTTTTGAAAACGAACACAGTTTGTGAGATACAGAACTGTGATGTGTGGCTCGGCATCAAAGGCCTCGTGTAAATATTGTTTTTGCATTTTGAACCTGAACATTATCTTATTACAGTCGAGTCACAGAGATAAACTGCTTCCTCTTCTTCTTCTTCTTCTGTTCTTTGTAAAACCAAAGAAGTGTGTTTTTATGTTTTCTACAGTTTTGTTTTGTTGTAAATAAAACCATCGAGTGGATATTTCTTGTGGACTGTTTTGTGAAATTACCTAAACATATATTTCAGTGTAGCAGAGATTATATGGATTGTGGTTTCTATCAGTGGGGGGAAGATAATAACTTCTGTTAAAGTCTCAAATGTGGAAGCGATGAATACATGAAAGGCTGCTGGAACTGGAGCTAATCAACAGCAGGCCTTCATGTGGTCGTCATGTTTGGTTTATGTTTCAGCCCCACTTCCAGTCAAGAAGTCCAAGCAAAGAGTGAAATCTGAATGTGAAGTCTGTCAGTGTTTATTAACCTCGTCCTGCTCGTCTGCAGGTTGATCATGGTGCTGACAGGGAAGCGCTCGGAGAAAGGTCCTGCCTGCTGGAAGAGGCGGGTGAAGTCGGAGTACATGCGGCTCCGGCAGCTCAAACGCTTCAGACGAGCCGATGAAGTCAAGGTTTGTCCACACGCCGACCTTCACACCCAGCAGACGCTCACAGAAGTTTTCATTTCAGCATGTCTTCTGCTGCTGTTGGTTACATTTCTGTTTCCCAGCAGTGGAAGTTGGACTGTTGTTTCATTCAGAACTTCAGTTTCTTTCACACTCGTCTGTCTTTAGAAATTACGATTTGGTGGCCACATACTTAATAACTTTTTCGAGTATCTGTACTTTCTTTCGTAACATGTTTTGTGGTGAATTGGAACACGCTGACCGAGCACATGAGGTTTTTTTGTTTTTTTTAGTCTATCTTGAGTTGCAGATGCTCACATTGTTGAGCCCCGGACGTTTGACACAGTCGACATTAATGGTAGATTTTTAACTTTCCGTTGGACTCTGAGCGTTTAATGGACATCTTGTTCGCGTTGGCTCCAGAGCCAAAGTTCAAACAGCTGATGTTCTCTGTCAGCCTAACACCAAATCTAGCCACGCTACAGTAATGTGGAGACAATAAAATCTACACACAGTTTTCTCAGCGGAGGTATTTCATCATGCAGAGTAAAAACAGGAAATATGAAGTTTGCATTCCAGCGATGCCCACCCTCTCATTTCCTCTCTACGTCAGCAGCATTTAGTGTTATGTTTGTAATCAGTCACCTGAGAGATGGAGAATTCAGGGTGGCTCTAAATTCAGTCATTATATTTATGAAAAACTACCAGAAAGCTCATGAAACTGCGTTAAATTGTCCAGATGAAGACGAGGTGATACTCTGCAAACCTTCTCCAACACATCAGAAATCAGACACGGTGGCACTAAAGTAAAGTTTTCAGCACTAACTTACTTTCTCGTCAACCTTGCAGAGCATGTTCAACACCAACCGTCAGAAAATCAACGACCGGACGGACATTCTGAACCAGGAGTGGAGGACCAGGAGAATCCAGCCAGTTCACATCATGACGTCCGTCGGCTCTCTGAGAGGAACGCGAGAGGTGAGCAGGCGAACATCTTCCCTCAGTGAACGGACGCGTCCACACGAAGTGTTCTGACCCGTTCCTTTTCTCCACAGTGCACGGTGGACAGCGGCTTCTCTGAGTTCCCCCGGCAGGTCATCCCGCTGAAGACCCTGAACGCCGTGGCCTCAGTCCCGGTCATGTACTCGTGGTCACCGCTGCAGCAGAACTTCATGGTGTGTGTGTGGAAATCTGTGTGAAATGCACTCAAAGTATTTTTGTGTCTAGTTGTAGAAGTTATAACCTGATCTGTGTCACGTTGTTGCACCAGGTGGAGGATGAGACGGTGCTCCATAACATCCCCTACATGGGAGACGAGATCCTGGACCAGGACGGTACTTTCATAGAAGAGCTGATCAAGAACTATGACGGCAAAGTCCACGGAGACAGAGGTGAGACTCAGAGACGGGTGGAGGTGAACAAGGCTTGCAAATTCAATTGTTGATATCAAAAACAGGACCAGGTTTTTCTTTTCTGACCACTTTTGTGCGGCAAAAGAAAAAAATACGCTGAAAATAGATCCAACATCAGGACTTCCAGACATTTATTCACTGATACCGTAGAAACTGTGACGGTGTCGGAGTTGTTGGGTTTATTTTCTTTTTCAGAGATCCTTTATTGAGTTGTTTGGGAGATTGAACGGGAATTAAATGTGGGTTGAAAGGCGGCAAAGAGAAGGTGGAGATCCGTGTGAGACGGGTTTTCATTCAGAAAACAAACAGCTGGTGTGGAGATGAGATGTGATTCAGGAGGTCTGATAATGGATTCAGGAGTTTTAAAGCTAATCAGTCAACAAAACGTTACTTAATAATATCACGTCTTGTGTTTCAGAGTGCGGCTTCATCAACGACGAGATATTCGTGGAGCTGGTCAGCGCGCTGTCTCAGTACAGTGACAACGAGGATGATGAGGAGGAGGAAGAGCAGGACTTCAAGGTAGACAAGATGGAGTTGTGTGAAAGCAAGGAGCATCCAGAGGACGCCCGCAAGGACGGAGTCGTCAACAACGAGAGTGAGTCCTTCCTGACCGATGTTTCGCTTTAACTAGAAATGTTGTTTAACTGAGCAGCTACTGAGAGCTAAGCAGCCACACACTGCTGCTTGTTAGCTGACGGATGATGGAGAGTGAGTTTTGTGCACGTGTCGTCTTCAGGTCGAACCAGCAGCGACAGCACCAAGAAGTTTCCCTCCGACAAGATCTTTGAAGCCATCTCCTCCATGTTCCCCGACAAGGGCTCCACGGAGGAGCTCAAAGAGAAGTGAGTGGGTTTTTATGAGAGCGTGTTGGTGGTGTGACGATAACAGAGGGACAGATTACTGAAGTGTCTCCAGAGAAAGTTAATAACTTTTTAAACTGTTTCTTTAGAGTAACATTTTCTTCTGTTGTCCTGCAGAAGTTTGAGTTGATCGTGACTCTCCAACAGCACTAATTGTAGGAATCCTTGTGAAAATGTTTGTGTTAATACAGACTTTTTACTCCACATGTCAGCAGCTTTCATCCTTTCACCTTTTTGTAAAAGCTTTGAGTAAAATCAACTGATAGTCAAGAAGGAACACAAAGGATTTCAGTGTGCATCCTTTAACCGTTACGGCTCGTCACAATACTGGAAATTCTAACTTTGTCCTACAAAGTCGTTAGATATGAACGATTCAGTTGGAGACTCTGGTGTTTTCACAAAACCGTGTGTGTGTGTGTGTGTGTGTGTGTGTGTGTGTGTGTGTGTGTGTGTGTGTGTGTGTGTGTGTGTGTGTGTGTGTGTGTGTGTGTGTGTGTGTGTGTGTGTGTGTGTGTGTGTGTGTGTGTCTGCACAGCTGTGAAAAGACAAAACAGTCGCACACTTAATTTTGACAGTTATTTAATCAAACTCTGGTGGATATTTACTTTGAAATCTTCTTTGATGATGCGAAATCTTTTTACAAACTGTTTACGACAAAGCGTGGCTCCCATAATTCCATTGTTTGGAGACGGCAGATGTTTCCTCCTCGTGAGGAAGCGAGACTGTTTACTGCGTTGTGTAAATATAATCTTACGTCGTCATCAGTGGATTAAATATTATCAACACGCCGAGTCTTTTCATCTTTGCTAAACTGATTTTAAAACTTTCACGCGAAACAGAGCGAAGGCTCGTTTGACAGGACGAAGAACGCTCCTCAGTAGGAACTCTGCTGCGTGTGCGTTTGCTTCTTTCTTTAAGTTCATGACTAAAAGCAGCTTTAATTTCTCTGTGTGTGTTTCAGGTACAAGGAGCTGACGGAGCAGCAGCTGCCCGGCGCGCTGCCCCCAGAATGCACCCCGAACATCGACGGGCCGAACGCTCGCTCCGTGCAGCGCGAGCAGAGCCTGCACTCGTTCCACACGCTGTTCTGCAGACGCTGCTTCAAATACGACTGCTTCCTCCACCGTCAGTACAAACACACACACACACACACACACACACACACACGATAAAGTTAGCCAGTTAGATATCGCTCGACAAAATGGGAATAGGTCTTTAGTTTTAGTCAAATTTCTTCAGTAAATTCAGGCTGCTGAGATAAAACTAAAGCCAGCGATCACATCTCTTTGAATATGGGCGGAAAAACTGTCTCCTTCCACTTTTTTAATATTTAGATATTTGTAGCATCTTGTGAACAGAAGTTTTAAGTCAGTGTTTGTTCAATGATTTGTAGTTCCCATCTGACTCTCCATCTCACGTCTCCTCCTTTTAGCTTTTCATGCGACTCCGAACACCTACAAGCGCAAGAACCTGGAGAACCTGGTGGACAGTAAACCCTGTGGCATTGACTGCTACATGTACCTGGTGCAGATGAGTCAGCAGGTTCTGAAACATTCATTTGATCTCTTAGTTGTGTGAATTTCGTTTTCAATGGTTTATAAGACAGGAGAATAGATTAAATTGCAGCTCCAGCAGGTTGTTCATCACTGTTGTCGTGCTGTGATTGCTCAGGACGGGATGATGACGGAGTTACCAGCCGGCGTGGTCGCAGAGCGGGCGAAGACGCCCTCCAAGCGCACGGTGGGCCGGCGCCGCGGACGGCTGCCGAACAGCAACAGCCGGCCCAGCACCCCGACCGTCTCCTCAGAAACCAAAGACACGGACAGCGACCGCGAGGGCAGCAAAGAAGACGAGCGGGACAACGACAAAGACGACGAGGACAAGAAGGACGACAACACCAGCAGCTCCGGTACGACCGCTCACATCCAAAGAAGTTGTGTTAAACTATTTGATTAATTTGAATCTCATCGTCTTGTGTTTGTTTCCTGGCGTCTCACACCAACGCAGCAGTAATAATTCACGATCAAAGTTATGAGTGTCGATGTGATGATGGACCTTGAAGTGTTTGTGTCCTGTGTGCAGAGGGAAACTCTCGGTGTCAGACTCCAGTGAAGATGAAGCTGACCGGCGAGGCTGAAGCGGTGGACTGGAGCGGGGCCGAGGCCTCTCTGTTCAGGGTTCTCATCGGGACGTATTACGACAACTTCTGCGCCATCGCCCGGCTCATCGGCACCAAGACCTGCAGACAGGTGAGCAGATAACAGTTACTCACAGCGCAGCATCCATTTCTGTTTGATTTTCTTAACGAGCGTCGTGTCGCGCAGGTTTACGAGTTCAGGGTGAAGGAGTCGAGCATCATCGCTCGGGCTCCGACTGAGGACGAGGACACGCCGCCCAGGAAGAAGAAGAGGAAACACAGGCTGTGGGCCACTCACTGCAGGAAGATCCAGCTGAAGAAAGGTCAGAGGTCACTGCAGCAAACAGAAACATGGAAGAGTCCAGAAAAGAACCCAAACATGTTCGCAGTCCTGGTTTTACTGAAACACACGAAAGTCTGACACCACGTAGAAGAACGTTATCAGCTCCACAGAGAGCAACAAGGAAACACTCATTTACTGCTGTTGTTAATCAATCGGCTTCAAACTAGGCTTATAGTTAACGCACTGTCCCTGAACGTTACTCCAGCTGCTACAAGAGACAGAAAAAAGGTCAAACTCACTGATTTGAAATATTTACTCGATCTACGATGAAATGAAGTTAATCTACTCCGTCTTCACTTCCTCTGATGGCGGGAGGAGATGAAGTGTTGTGGTGCTTTTGTTTACCGTCCACATGTTTGTGCTACTGCAGTCGGAGCTAATGAAGAAAACAGTGGTTACAGATGTAACTCCAGCTCTCTGAGAACATTTTGAATCCTTTAGCTGCTTTTATTCACCGTCACGTGAATATTAAAACACCTGAGAATCATGAATTTAAGTACACGTTATCACAAAAGTCCAGTCAGTAGTTGATGAGATCGTCTAGACTCACATGTTTAAATCCTTTAAATTCACTCTGAAAGACTGAACTCATAAAACAGGATGTGCTGCTCGCTGTCCGTCTGTTGATCATCGGTTTAGAGATCTTGTTCTTTCAGAACCGTAGAAAAAGTCTGAGACATTCAACGACGGCGAGGAGTTAAAAAGCCTTCAGTAAAAACATGTTCAGCCATTAAGGCCTTCAGCAGGGCGGCACAAAATGGCCGCCTTGGGGCTGTTGGACCTGTATGTTCACAGACAGTCACATGATCAGTATGTAAACTGTCACACTGTATTGATCTGTGACCGCTGCGTCTCTCCTCCTGCAGACGGCTCGTCCAACCACGTCTATAACTACCAGCCGTGTGATCACCCGCGGCAGCCCTGCGACTCCTCCTGTCCCTGCGTCACCGCTCAGAACTTCTGCGAGAAGTTCTGCCAGTGCAGCTCTGAGTGTAAGAACACACACACACACACACACACACACACTCTCTCCTCACGTGTTTCTACAGTAAAATGTCAGAAATGAAACTAACTGCCCGCGTGCTGCTGCTGCTGTGTGGCTGCAGGTCAGAACCGTTTCCCGGGCTGTCGGTGCAAAGCTCAGTGCAACACCAAGCAGTGTCCGTGCTACCTGGCAGTGAGGGAGTGTGACCCCGACCTCTGCCTCACCTGCGGCGCTGCAGACCACTGGGACAGCAAGAACGTGTCCTGCAAGAACTGCTCCATCCAGAGAGGAGCCAAGAAGGTAACACACACACACACACACCGTCTGTGTTTAGTCACAACTTACACACTCTGATCTGAAGCTCAGACGTGACGCTCTGGTCCTGGTTCTGTTTCAGCACCTGCTGCTGGCCCCGTCAGACGTGGCAGGATGGGGGATCTTCATCAAAGAGCCGGTCCAGAAGAACGAGTTCATCTCTGAGTACTGTGGAGAGGTGAGACTGCAGCGCCGTGTTCTGATTGGGCTTTAAAAACAGTTGTTATTGTAATATTCGGCTCATCTGCTGGCTGCAGAACTGAACTTCTGATTATTACATGTCAACAAAATCCTCCTTTTCAAAAGTGTTCATGGAAATACAGCTGAAAGGGAAGAAGTAGAATAAATTGAATCTGTCCAGGTTGATCATCCATCGTACTAAATGTTTAAATCCTGAAACAGTGATACAATAAACAAATGTAAGATTAAATGTGTGATGTTGTTTGTGCAGATCATCTCTCAGGATGAAGCCGATCGCAGAGGGAAAGTCTACGACAAATACATGTGCAGCTTCCTCTTCAACCTCAACAACGGTAAAACTCTCACACGTTCACGTCTGAAAAGCTTTAATGAAGTTTTAGAACAGTTTAGATTGTTTACGACCACAAAAGCAGAAAATCTGATGAGTTTTGTTTTCTGTTCCCGGCAGACTTCGTTGTTGACGCCACAAGGAAAGGCAACAAGATCCGCTTTGCAAACCATTCAGTGAACCCGAACTGCTATGCAAAAGGTAAGAAGCTGTGACGGATGAACACCTGGATGTTGGTTCACCTGTTGGATCTGTGCTGACGCTTCTCCTCTCCGCAGTGATGATGGTGAACGGAGATCACAGAATAGGAATCTTTGCTAAGAGAGCCATCCAGACCGGAGAGGAGCTCTTCTTCGACTACAGGTCAGAAACCGCCACACATTGATTTGTTGATCAGCATTGATCATTGATAAGTAGACACTGAAGCTCACGTTTGTGTGTGTGTGTGTGTGTGTTTCAGGTACAGCCAGGCTGACGCTCTGAAGTACGTGGGGATCGAGCGGGAGCTGGAGATCGCCTGACTCGGACTTCTACCTCCCTAGATCAACGACACAAAGGCCTTTACACTCAAACACAAACACACGTTCACTTCAGGAAATCGAGACGACTCGTCAAAATGTTAGAAAGCTTCAGGAAAACTGGGAATATTTGAAGCCGAATTTTGATGCTGTTTTTTCTTCTTCTTTTTTTTTTTTTT
>CAEMYA010000349.1:263970-279238 GCA_903131615.1 Diplodus sargus
AGAGGAGGAGAGGAGAGGAGAGGAGGAGAGGAGAGGGGAGAGGAGAGGAGGAGGAGAGGAGAGGAGAGGAGAGGAGGAGAGGAGAGGAGAGGAGGACAAGAGCGACAAAGTTAACAGAAGGTCAAGACTTCAGTCCGTCTCAGTTCCAGCAGATCAGTAGAACTGAGCGTGGACATCAAATCAAAACAGTCTTAAATGACTTTAAAGGTTTTGTACGATCAGTTTCATGGTCTTAGAACTCTTCATTGGGTCAGAACAGCTGTCAGAAGTAAGAATCACCAACTCTTCCATCAAAGACGTCGACAGCCACCAAAAGCTAAAAATACATATCATGGTTTTAAAAAATGTTAAACAGCTTCTGAACCGCTCGTGTAAGGAGAAGTTTCTCAGCTTCTCGGTCGAATCACACACGTCTTGTTTGGGTTCTGAGGTCAACAGTCATCAAGTTCTGCAGCACTGATCCGTTGAGGAAACCCACGTGGTTCCGTCCGCTGGGTCCGCAGGAGACGTTTGTAGAAGTTTTGTCACTTTAGCTTCAGCGTCCGTTCTTATGATTTAAAAACCTTTTCTGTTTATTTCTGGACGCTTTAAGATGGTTTCAAAAGGTCAGACACACTTTACACTTCATGACTTTACATCGAAGTCCAAAACACGGACATGCTGAGTGCCAGAAACAGAACAGAAGCCGGTGCAGATGTCAGACGTACCGAGTAAATCTCGTAGATTCCCTTGCGCCCCTCGTCACACTCCCGTCTGACCCAGTGGCGGTTGAGGTAGGCACAGATCCCGTTCAGGACCTTACTAGAGAAACGGTAATCCTCCCACTGCTGGGTGTAAAACTTCAACACACACTCGTCCATCAGATCCTCGCCATCCTGCAGAACAAACACAGGAGGACGATATCAGTGAAGAGCAGTCATTGTTGGGTTTGTCCATAAAAGTGCCGGCTCGGCTCGACGTGATGCAACATCCTATGAATTCTTTACATTAAAAGTCCCCCGTTGTTTAATTATTTAAAAGCGTTTATCATGAAGTAGATTCAGTGTGTGTGTGTGTGTGTGTGTGTGTGTGTGTGTGTGTGTGTGTTCACCTTGAGCAGGCTGGTCAAATAGTTCTTCAGGAACTCCTTGAGCCGCTTGTAGAGCTCCAGGCCTACAAACTGAGCCCCGCCCGGGGTGGTGGACTTTTTGGAGGGCTTGGCTGGAGGCACGGAGCCCCGGCCCTGGCTGGACTGGTGGACGCTGGTACAATAGTTATATACATGTCTGAGGGAGGAAGAGTTAAGGAGCAAACACAGAGACACGACACATCTCACACTAACGCTGTTCATCTTGATCTCATTTGGTTTCCTGTGATGTCACGAGGAGTAAACTTCTTACTGCTCCATCAGGATTTTCTCTCTACAACAACAAAGCTTTTATAGTCGGTGAGCAGCGACGACAGCTTCTGCTAAAAAAGCTCTGAAAGCAAATATGTCTTTCACAGATTTTAGCCGGTATAAAGTTTAAATGAGTGATTCCTTCTGCCTGCGTTCCTTCAGAGGAGGAAAGGTGTGTGAGAGGAACATCGTCTGAGCTTCACACTCACATCACGACACGAGACTGTTCACAAACTGCACTTCCTTAGAACACGGCTGATGAAAATCTGAAGTTTTTTTTAAGAATACTTCCTCTGACAGATCTGTGGAGCAGATCAGTGATGGTGTGAAGCGGCTCTGTGTTTCCTGTTCTCTGCTGTAACTCGTTACCTGGACAAGAAGCTATAAAACAGGTTTCAGAACGAAGGACGCAGCGAGTCTGAGCTTCTCACAACACCAAGCACACTGCTACAAACACAGTGACTAACACCGGTACAGTATAAATACTGGTGTAGTATTATGTTCTACTGTACGATAACCAGCTCTTAATCTTTAGCGCTCAGATGATTATCAGCTACACAGTGACCTCGTCTTCAAGTCAATGTCTAAAATAAGGTCTGTGGTTAACAAAGCAGAAGTGTGTGAATGAGCCTGCAGGACGTCAGCAGGGACATTAAACATCAACCAACACAGAGACTCGTCTCCTCAGCAGTCCGTCTTTACAGGCCGACTCTAACTTTACAACTTGAACATTGATCTGTCATACGACTGCAACGCATTTCATTTACAGCCTGAAACAATAAAGCTCGTCAGCATCATGAGCATACGTTTGCTACAGAGCTCAAAAAATCCAAAAGGCTTTTTGTCGAGGGAGCCGGCCGATGCTAACGTCAGGCTAGCCAACAAAAACACAAATATCTTCACTTATCTATCACATAAAGACATTTGTGAAGTCCTCCTCCCTCCTGATGATATAAAGTCAGGTGAGGTGTCGGAGTCCACGGAACGGTTCTGGAGCTTCACAGTTAAACAGAGTCGCAGCGTTCTGCTGAACAACTGAAGCAGCTGAGACTTGATTTAAAACAGAGAAACAACCACAAACACATCGGAGTAATCCAAGTCTCCAGAAGCCCTGAGATCCAAAACTGATCCCCCGTCTTAAGTGGGTTCACAAGCTCGACCACGTCTGGAGTGTGTAAGTAACGTCTTTTTCATATCTAGGATCTCCAGACAAGCTGTGTGGAGCCATTTAATGCTGCTGTTCTGCTCTGAAGCTCCAGAACTGTTCTGTGGACTTCGACACGTCAGCTGAAGAGGACTTAGTTTTCGTGTTTGGGTGAACTGCTCCTTTAATGAATCAGCTGGCTGTTTCAGCTCTTGGGGCTCCTATAATAACAATAATCTCCCCTCTCAGGATACGTGTAGAGTTCCATGTAGCGTGACTTGGCCATGCTTTGCCGTGTGTACACCTGCTGGATTCCAGCCCGCAGGTCGTCCCATATCTGGTCCAGGCCTATCTGTCTCAGTCCGTGGGGGTTCTGGGTCCTGTTGGACGACATGGTAGCGCCCGCTCCGCTCCGCTCCTCTCCCTGCCGAACAATGCCCTCCCTTTCCTGCTCCGGCGAGCGTTGCTCCCCCGGCTCCTCTCCTCGGTTGGTTTGGGTCCTGACTCGCTCTGCTCTCAGAGTGTGCAGTCCATCTGGCAGCGGCAGCAGCGCTTCAGGAAGCTGGTGGTCGGATGTGAGACGGGATGCAGTCCCACTCTGCACGCCTGGGTGGCGCTGTCTGCCACTCCTCCACCTAAAAGCTTTGACGCTCCTCACCAGATGACCTGCGAGGAAAATACAGGAAAAACACATTTTCATTAACCATCTCTGATGAAGCTTCGTTATCTTCAGGAAACAAGATACACAAAGAGCTAAAAATATGACGAGTAAACTGGTGAATCCCAGAATCAAAAACCAATTATGAGGCTCAGTTTCAGCAGCGCTGTGTTGGCAGTTAGTCAGGTAGGTTACATGGATTTGTGTGCTGACACCTGGCCCTGATCCCTGCAGACACAGTGCTGACCAGACCTGACGTCACTCCGCTAATGACAGATTAGTCCACTTCAACGCCTTGACTTCCTTCACCAGTCCAGTCAAGACAGTGCCCGGCCTCCCTCGTCTCCCTCGTCTCCCTCGTCTCCCTCGTCCATTTTAGGCCACTGCGAGCCAATTTTTTACCTTCAGGCATAAAAAGCCTCATCCAGCAACGTTTCAACATGTTGCTCAAAGACACACCATCACCACCGGCTGCTTGATATGAGAGCAGAGCGCTCCGCTGTCTGATCACCAACATTATGTCTCCAGCGTGGAGGAAGGCCGCATCCAAAACAAACCGCAGCGAGCCTCTTCACCAGACCAGATCTGAAAAGAGTTGAGTAGCTGCTGAGCCTGAAGCTGCTGAACCTGAAGCTGCTGAACCTGAAGCTGCTGAGCCTGAAGCTGCCGAGCCTGAAGCTGCTGAACCTGAAGCTGGAGTTTGATGCTCCACTCCACTCAGTAAAAAGTACTTCTTGTTGTGCAAAGTTAGTTGTAAGTTATTAAATCCACGCAGCCAAACTTTCTGCACATGAACTGTGGACCTTCCACCTGCTGCACTGAGCTCTTAAACTTCTGCTTTTTATAACAACGCACAAGATTGATTTTTAGCATTTGGGTCGTTCCACGCCAACTCACCCAGAACTTCAGAACTCTTCCCAGCTCACGTTGTGGATTTTGTCAAACAAAATAAATTAGGAAAAACCGCAAAAACCTAAAGTGGCACTTTCGCTTTCTTACCCGAAGAAAAACAGTCGAAAATGTAGCGATTTTCTATTTTCTGCGATGCATTAAAAGTGTTGAGGAAGTTAAAATAATCCTTCTCAGGACAATCTGCAGTCTAAATAACTTATATCACAACTATGTAAAGTATTCTCGGGGTTTCTTGGATGTTCAGGACAAATTTAAGTCTGATCCAGTGAAAGTTCAGCTCGTGGAGGCTGAAAAAAAAACAAAGAATCACAAACATGAAGACATTCAGCTTCTGGATCTGACGAGCTTTCCTTCATTTAATAAAAGTTTTAATGCTAATTTTCTTGAGATAATTCCTGACATGAACTGGGACGGCCTACGTGAGTTGGAATAGACTCAAATGTGACTAAATTCAGAGTCACAGAGGGTAAAAATCACAATTATTATTATGAGGTCAGGTCACGAGTGCAGGCGGCCGCTGACGGCGGTCCAAAGAGGCCACATCATTAACGCTAAGTGACGAACCGAAAGCTGTAATTTCATCCCACAGTCGGGACGAGAGGAGACGTTAAAGCAGCGCCAGAGAGCGAGAGCTGCTGCTTCCACATGTTCCAGGCCAGAGAGACACAGAGGAAGACTTCTAACTCCAGAGGAGAATATCTGTGCAGATTATCAGCTCGTACAGCTGAACGGAAGCAAAGTGAAGATTCACAGCGAAGATCTTCAGTCTGGTATAAACGAGGGAGCAGACAGAGAGAGAACAGCTGATTCAACAAACAAAAGGAGCAAATAGTCAAATTAAATCTCGAGGTAAAAGCTGAATATCACTCACAGAAACTCTGTTGAGTTCATCTTAAACCTGACAGAGATCCAGAATCATTGTTTCTGTCATGTGACATATTGTTATGAAAAGAACCGGCACACATCAAATCTCAAAGTTACAGCCGACTAGTTTCACATCGTTACGGTGAGTTTGAATGAAGTGTGTTTTAAGGCGAGTTAACGAGGCGATTAAGCTCGTTTTAGTTCAGTAAAAGAGAGAAACGTTGTATTTCTCTGTTCGTAAGGAAATGGGTGTTGAAATATTTCCTTCTTGTCGACTTGTCAGATCTCCCAGCTCACCGTTTGAGGTACAGAGAGGTATTAGGTAGAGAGGCTAGCTGGTTAGCATGCTAACTTTAGCTGACATCTTTGTCAACACGACTGTTTCTTCATCCTCTGCTAATCGTTTTAAACTAGAATTCTGCAGATATATTACAGATCGAGCACAAACATTAACGTGGCCGTCTGAGAACAGCCGGTGAAGAAGAAAGCAAGTGTTTGAGCCTCGCTGTGTCGACGCAGCCTGAGAGAATCAGAGGGTGTTCGGGCAGAAGCGGCTGTGTACATGTAGGCAGCGCTGCTATATTTAGAAGGAGCAGGCATGCAGCGCTGCCCATCGCTGACCATTCACAGCCATTAGGGCCGGGGACTCAGGACGTGATCCAAGTGCAATAGGCTGTTAGCGGAGGAGCGGAGGAAGCTGATGGACCTGCTGTTTACTTCCTGTCCCTGTTGACGAGTCCTGGCTGCTGCCTCCGGACAACGACGCAGCGCTGTGACGTCTGAGCTGCGAACGCGCCGCTGCTGAAGACGTGGGAGACAAACAAACACTGGAAGATGTTCTCGGGTCATCGGACTGCACAGAAAACTGATTATTATTTCTATTCGGGGCTGCAACTGGAAATAATTTAATACCGAATTATCCTGTTTGACAAATGTCGTCTTCAGAACTGTTTGTTTTATCTGATCGACGGGCCAAAAATATTAGATTTAGTGTTACGCAAGACAAAGAAGAGCAGCAAGAAGAGAAGCTGGAACGATGTTTGTCTGTGTTTTCCCTGAATGAAATCGACTGTTACTGTGTAACTTTATATCAGTTAATCATCTCAGCTCTTCCCAAAATACAGAAACAGAACACGGTCCAGTATCAGCGACTCCTCAGGACACAGCTGGTCCTCACAGCTAATTTAAGCATCACGGCTTCAGTTTGAAAACATCTCGTCAATTTACTGTAAACAACAACAATCGATCAGAAGTTTTTGTAGACAACATGCTTGTTTTGGTGCAGACGCCAACACATAACATAGATTTTTCAGTGAAAATTCAATTTGTGAGACAAAAATGATCTTTGTACTCGTCATGAATCATTTCACAATCATAACATCCGTCTGTTGTGTTTTTTTAATCAGCCGATCAGAGAGAAACTTTTATCTCATGTGTATTTCGGCAGAAGACATTTCTCTGTTTTCCACCGACAGAAAAATTATGTTTATAATCGAAACAATTTCCCTGTAAACTCAAAAAATGAGCAACACATTTTCTTCTTGTGGCACATTTTCTTCTTCCAGTTCTAGGAGGAACGCTGAGGGAAAGATGATCAAGAGAAGCACTGAGGCGGACAGGAAGCGCTGACACAGCAGCAGCTCCGGGCCCATCAAGGCTCGGACTCGGTCTTCATCAGTCACTGAGATCTGCCGTCCACTCCACGCCCAGCCGAGTCTCCAGCATCCCTTCCCCCCCCACCGCCACACCGACCACAGCACTGCAGCTGCAGCCACTGTGACACATCTACACACATCACTGTGTTATATCTACACAACACATTCAGGACCCGGCAGGTTCACCTGTCAGGTGACACAGACTTCACCAAAGCTCGACTCCCAAATGTGATCGCAGCAAGTCAACATCTACTCACACGTTACGACGTTTAACTGCCAGCAAACACACTGGAGCTGATTCTGGATCTGATGAGCCGCAAAAAATCTCAGGCCGGTTTAATCTGACAAGACGTTTCTGTTGTGTGACTGTGACCTGTGAAGGTGCACAACAGGAGGGACAGACTCAAACCAACTTGGAAGGAGTCGGAAAAAGATATTAAAGACGATCCTCACAGAAGGATTAAGAACTGATCGATTAACTGACGGATGACAATCGCCCTCCACCTGATGTCCAGCCTGACGTGGTGATCAGCACCCTGACCCGGTCTGCCGTCCTCTGACTGGGTAATAAAATGGCTAAAGAAAGACTTCAGAACTTCCCACTGGGTGTTTCCACTCCTCACCAGTTTGGGCTCAGACTGGATCAGGGTGCTGGTTGGTGTGTTAGCTGACGGATGCAGAGCCGGGCCCGGGCTTTAGACCCGCTTCATCCTCCGCTCCTCGTCGTACTCGGGAAGGCAGCCTTCTTTACCTGAGGGTGCCGCTGCAGTTGCCATGGCAACTGGGGCAGACAATACCTCGCGGTAGCCATTCGACAACACAAGGTAGAGCATTCATCCTCTCCGTCTCCGGTGCTCGTGTTCGGCGGCGGTGGAGAAAGGTGCCCTTCACCGGCAGCGCTGGGATCAGATTTCAGATTCCCACACCAGACAGCGTTTGGATACGTGTCGCTACAGTATCTGACCTATAATCAGTCACACCGCCGTGTGACCGGGAGCAACGAGATGTCCAGAGCTGGTTGAATGACAACAGTTTCTAGAGAGCTTGTTGTGAAAGAGGAATCCTACAGCGGACCGTCAACAACGACGCCGCGGCCGCAGTTCAAAGGTCGGGACTCGTTCCAGGGAACAACATGGCTGAAGGTCCGTCAACACGTCCTGTTGACAGACTGCTGAAGTTATGATGTGACGGGAGATGGAACAACATCCCTGTTCTTGTTTAGTCTTTAAGTCATCGAGATCAGAGGTACGAGTGGAGTCAGAAATCACTGAGTCAGAATAATAATCAAACATTTTGATAAGTTGATTAAATCAAACACAAATTCCCTCTTAAAGAAAAGTTTGTTATTTATTGTCGTGTGGTTGTAAATTGAATATCTTCACGTTTTTATGGCTGATGGTTTCTGACACTGTATAGACAAAAAGATTAATTAACTCATTTAGAATGTAATCATCAGATTAATCAGTGATGAATCACTTTCTGACTGTTTCACGTCACAAGTACCAACAACACTGCAGCTGTGTACAAACATGTGAAGTTATCAGTCATCTTATCGAGGAGTACACAAATTATCTGGATCACTATTCAGCGTTTTTCTGATTATCGGTGTCTGTGATTTTTCTTTCAGTTTGCCAATAAACTAATCTATAAATGTGCTTCTCTGAAAAACATCCCAAAGCAACATCTCACTAGTAACCAGCTGTAAACACTGAATACTCTGAATCTGCAAAGTATTGAGTAAATTGTACGTTGATTTATTTACCGATTTAGTTGCCAAGTTTACTAATAAACTGGTATCAGTCCTGACGGAGCATCATCGGCCGTGACAAGCAGGTAATTATCTGAAATCAGTATCGGCTACAACAGAAACTCCACGCGGTTCCTCCCTGTGACACATATATACGTATAACAAGGCCATAATCACCCGGCAACACGTTACTGTGACTCACGTCCCCCGAGGGCTTCACAGTCAACATCAGGACGGTTTCTTACACTTCATTGTTGGAGACGTGTTAATATGAGTGATTACAGCCGGAGGCACTAAACGTGTCCGACAGCGCCAAAAACAAATCAGTTAAAAATATAAAAAAAGTTCTCTATGGGGGGTCGGACGAGACGAACCGGGACGGAGCCGGACAAACATGTTAAACATGTGCTGTAGTTCCTGGAGAAGAAACTGACACTCGGAATTTTAATATTTGCAGAATAAATGAGGTTTAACACAATCAGAATAACTTGTGTTGTTCTTTCAGGTCACGCTCTCTTTTCTGATTACAACTTCTTCCACAAAACTACAGCGTGCACCTTTAAATGAATCGTCCTCTCACAGGTGACTCGCCGCCACAGAACAGTGGAGATGAAATCCTTCAGATTTTAATAAAATGGCCCACAAATAAAGTTCTTACCCTTCTATCTGCCGTCCACAGCGGAACCCCTGCACGGTTTCATATCCAGCCTTCTGGTTGACGACTGTTTACCTGCAGACAGACTTCACCTGCAGACAGCTGGTGGTTTCTACCCTCACATGGTGAATGTGCCTTCATAGTGCAGGAGGAATTATCACAACCCAGGAACGGGAGTGTGAGTGTGTGAGAGGGATTTGCTGAACGGGAAGGATGCAGGGAGTGGTGGAGAAACAGAGCGAGAGCGGCGCTCGTGGGAAAAAAAGCTCAGCCTGGTAAATCTGATTACCCTGGTCACCGTGCGTCCCGGCCAGACTCAACAACCTAATACCCTTCATCTGCAACACAAACAATGCAAAACACACAAGCACACACACACACAGGAGGCTGCCGTCACTTACGACAGACCGCAGATCTATAACTCTGATTCCATCATTCGGTCTGTCTCCTCAAATCTGAGTCGCAGTGACCAAAACAAAGACATCAAACTGAGGGTGAGTCATGAGCAGCGATGAAGCCGCAGCTGAATCTGAATCACACCGACGAGCCCGGCTTCAACACTGACATGCTTGTAAAGTGTGTGTGTGTGTGTGTGTGTGTGTGAGATGATCATGTGCCGGGTTAGCCAGCGAAGGAGGACATTTCATTAGCGTAAGCAGCTTTTGATTTCTTGTTGCTCTGCTCAGCATTCAGAAGAGCAGCCAGGCGGAGTCGCTCGGCCTCGTTGGATCGACTTTACTTTGCTGCCCCGAGCGCCGACACTTCACGGCACCGCGTACAGATCAAGCAGACGGACCCGGGTGGGTCCGGCTGGGTGGAGGTGCAGGTAGGACTGCCTGATCGTGACCGACATGATCGTAACCCATTTCACTCCATGTTTGAACACAATACCATCAAGCACGCTGTTTCTAATGGCACCAGCGTGTTTACATACTGCTGATCAGCCAATAGGAGCCCAGAAGGAGCTGCGGTCATTTCCTACTGATGCAGACGGATTCCAGTCATGTGTGTCAGCATGAAGTCTGCATGTGTGAGTGAGCTGCAGATCAGGCGTGAACATCAGTGAGGAAAACAACGTGGGCAGATCTTTTTACATTACATGTGAAGATGCAACATCTAAATATAAAGTCAGGACTGTCTGGATGTTATCCACATATCTGGAGAACCTTCATGTGATCTCCTGCTCGCTCGGGGAAGTGCAGCGTCCACTGTGGTGCAATCTGGACGAGCGACTCATTCAATATTAATACATCCTGAATAAACAGCGCTCAGTGTGGCTTCATGCCTCTGCAGACTGAAGCTGGGCTCACATGTGGTCTCACGGGGAAGCAGATGTAAACTTAATAATCAGCTTGCTGCAGTGAAGGTGCACTCTGTAGGTTTTGGGGGAAAATGTTAATCAGGAGAGAAAGATCTTCACCGGCTGATTTTTGTCTACTTCTATCTTACTTTCACAACAGACACAAACAGAAAAACGGCTGCTGTACGAACAAACATTGACATTATGAATATAAACGCACAGCGAGACGCAGGTGCCTCACTTTGGCTTCAGGTGGAGAAATATGGAAGTGTGTGATGTCTGAATCTTTGCTGCGTTAGCATCAACCAACTACATGCTGCCTGCTCACGTCTCACCAGGTGAATGTGAACAGGTGTCGTGCCGTCGGTGTTCATACAGCTGATCTACAAACATCACAAACTGCCAAACTTTAGTCTTATTTTCCATCTTTCTTAAAAAGTCTGAATGTCTGATATCAGCCTCAACTGTCAACACATCCAGCAGTCCAATCAGTATTTTGGGGTTCTCTGACTGAATGTACGTGTTTCTACTCCACGAGACCCGGCACGCTGAATAACCGCGTATGTATGAAGGGAAACGCCTGCAGCGGTTTAACCTGCCGCACACATGAAGTTCTCATCCAGCAGTAGATGTTCTTCACAACTCTGAACACCTACATACACCCACACTACGGCCCGCACAGACACACACGTCCTCCCACTCAAACATGTCGATTCTGAGGGGAAACGACGCGTCTGCACATGTACGATTAAGACTCGTCACTCAAAATAAACACTGAAAGACTTTAGCAGCATAATAAAGACAAAAACACGGCATCACAGAAAAAAACTGGATGATACTGAAGAGCTACAAGCTAATTAATGCCAGTATTATTGTAGAAACAGACATGTAGCAACACAGGATCAGTATTAGACAACATCAGCATTAAAATGTAAAAATATAAACTAGTTCCCTTCCACAGTCCTCTGAACTGAAGTTGACATTTCTGTTAAGTTTCACCTTCTTTGTTCCAGCGTTTAAACTCAACCTCTTCCATAAATATACGTCTTTATCTGCCAATATATAATTATTATAATCATGTAAGCGCACGTGTATTGTTCTGCACGCAGTGATTGATTACTTTCTGACCAACTGGAGAACAATTTACCGACAGCATTTAGATTAAAATAACAAAGAAAGACAAAACATCTGACTAACCACCTATGCAAACCTTCAAAATTAAAGAAAACTATGAGCTGAGAAAGAGAAATTGAAATTCTTCCCACAGAGCGAAACACCTGCAGGCCTGTAAATGACTGTTTCAGGTGTTCCTGTGAGTGTCCGGCTCCAAACAACCAGATCCTCCATAAACGCAGATTTATATCCGCCAGTGTTGGTATGAAAATAAAACAGCGATCTCTGAGCAAACACAGGAAACACTACGGAGAAAAACCTGCTTAAAATCTACAGAAGAATAAAATATAAAGTGGTGTGATTTCACCTCATCACAACTTCTCCATCAGCGTTAAAGGAGCAGTCTGTAGTTTTGGTTAACGAGAAGAGAAACAAACAAACAAACTGTCTTTGTTGTCACGACTGAACAAACCCAAGAAACAAACTGTTTTACTGTGTTTACATGTGGCGGACCCTGCCATCTTCGTAGCTTCAAACAGACTTCTGGGACCTTTTTGGTTTGTTTATTCACTGATGGAACAAAAGTTTATACGTTTGAATTTCTTCTCCAGAACTACGAGCTGCTCCTTAGAGACTAAAGACGGAGAGATCCCGATAATTCAGGGGAAACACCACGTAAAAACACAAACACAATCCACAAAAGCAGAAGATGTTTCTGAGGGATTCCTTTAAGTGTGGGATCCTCCTGTCGAGTTCACAACAACCAGATCCTCCATGAACGCATTTAAGTACAGAAATAAAAACAGCATCTGTGAGCAAACAAGGCGCACACGACAGACAAAACCCTGCAGGTGTGATTCATCACCTCAGACACAACTCCTCCATCTCTGCTAACGATCCACAATCCTCCCTGACACACAGAAATGGATGTGGATTTAGAATGAGCATCCAGGAACTCCACGCTGTGTTTGTTTTCCTTTAAAATCAAAGAGAAATAGACAATCAATGTCTTCCTCCTCCAGCAGAGAGGACCTGAGCATCCAGTCTGCCAAACACCTCCAGGCCTCGGGACCGGAACACCAGGTCTGATCCAGGTGTTCCAGGAGGTCCTGTGTCAGGTTCAAATCACTCTCCTTCTCTCCACAGCGACGCAGGGCCGATCTGCTGTGTTTAACGTCGAGCTGAAGGAGCTCCGGCTTCATCAATCCACTGTAATCATCCCTCATAACACCGCCGAGCTGCTCATTCACCGCGTTTGAGAATATTTGCTGAGATTATCCAACGCGGAGCTGCGAATGGTGTCAGACTCTGCTACGCAATGCTGCTAGCTAACATTAGCCTCTCGGGCTCCGATTAGCCTGTTAGCTCGGAGG
This sequence comes from Diplodus sargus, assembly GCA_903131615.1. Taxonomy (NCBI): domain Eukaryota; kingdom Metazoa; phylum Chordata; class Actinopteri; order Spariformes; family Sparidae; genus Diplodus; species Diplodus sargus. The sequence continues at coordinate 276,770 of CAEMYA010000349.1, forward strand.
TAGCGCTAGCTTGGCTGCTTGGCGGCTGGGTGGATTAGCTCTCAATCAGAGTTAACACCTCCATCCGAGCCGCACTCTGGATCGATTTCACCACATATCGGGCGGTTCGGGTCGAACATCGGGTGTGTGTTGTCCGGGCCCAGCTAGCCGCGGCGGCCGGGACACACGGAGCGGCTGTGTTGTTGGTGTAAAATGGCAGCCTAGCTTCTCGAGCTGCTCAATAATGAGTCAGGAAAACAGTTCGCTAGCCATGTAGCATTAGCCGAGCTAGCTCTCGGCTAGATTGATTGTCAGAAGAAAATAGCGCCGCCAGCTTCACGTTCGCCGCCCACAAGAGTGTTCTTACCATCGTAAGGCCGTCGCTGTCGCCGTGTAGTCGCTGTGCGGACGGGTTTTCGGGTCCAGAAGCGGTCTCCTCGGCCGTCTTTCGCCCCTGTGTGTGTGTTTGCTGTCCGTTGCTAACTGCGACCGCTCTGCTTCGTTCGCACAAAGATCAGCTCAGCAGCCACCGAATCATGCCGCCTTCAGGCGCCGTCGGAAATACGGGCACCGCAGCAGGAACCGCACAAAGCAGGTGAAGCTGGAGACAGTTTCCTCACAGACAATTAGCTTGTGTTGAGGAAAAATTAATCTGTGGCACGTTTGACGTTTTGCTACTATTTTCTTCAAGAAAACAGAAAAAAAAACAATACAGATCATAATAATATTATGGAAGCTTAAAAGCACATCAGGCATTTTAATCAGAAGATGCTTAAACAAACTAATTAAACAAGCTGTCTTTGTTTTGTTCACTGACCTTAAAGAACAACACAGTTCATACTGTTTTACTGTGTTTACATGTGGCGGACCCTGCCACCTTTCTAGCCTCACACAGAGTTCTGTGATCTTATTTTCAGCTCGTTTATTCACTGGTGGATAAAATACATATTTCTGACCTCACTGATATTGTGAATATTAAAATTCTGAGTTTGAAATGTAACATCACGCTACTTCAGAGGCCTGCGTCATAAAATTATGACATGTAAATAATGATAATGGTATTAAAAACTAATAATACAGAAATAAGATGATATGAAACACATTGTGGAGGGTATATGAGGAAAAAATTCCAAAATATTCCAGACTCACATATTCATTATACATATTCATGTTTTATGTAGAAGACACAAATATAGACAAGTGGGAGTTGTAAAGATATATATTATGAAATGTGGGTTATATTATGTATCTGTAGCCAAGATTTTTCAAATGAAATCCAACAATAACTCCAGATTATCCCTTTAAATTCTTCTCTACTTCTCCTCTGAATTATTTACTTTATTCAAGGCTTCAAACGTATGAACACCATTTAATTATTATCTGATTGTTTGTTTTGGTTCTCATATTGCTTCTATATACTCTCATGTTAATTTGTATTAAAAATCGTGTCTTTAATTATATCATCAGTAATATTTTGACGGGTATTTTCTGATATAATTCCAGATATTTAGAGGATCAATAACTTAAAACCTGACCCAATGAGTCGGTGAATACACTTTTACACCTCACACAACCTGAATCATTCCACTCACTGTGTGTTAAACTCTCCTCCTCACCTCCATGTACTCGACACTGAAACGTCGGAGCTGACGAGGATCCATTGAATGCAGCATGCGCGTCACAGAATGGCGTCTCCATTGGACTACAATCATGGACGCACACAACAATTGCAGCCGCTCGGACTACAGATATTGCAATATCTCTTCTTGCGCATGCGCGTTCGGCTGTCTCAGTCACCTAATATGACACCTTAATTATGCAGGATGGAGGCACGATGCTGACATTCATCTGTGTGTGTGTGTGTGTGTGTGTGTGTGTGTGTGTGTGTGTGTGTGTGTGTGTGTGTGTGTCCTGATGAAAACAAAGGTATTTCCCTGCATGCTGTTCGGCTCTGACCTGATTCTGATTGATATCCTCTGATTATGACATTGATCATATTTATATAATATCTCACACACACACAGGAAACACAGCAGCGTCACGCTGTCTGTCTGCGCACCTACACAGCGCGAGACAGGCAGACCACGCCCCCTGCTGGTGGATCAGAGAACCACACACACACGCACGCACGCGCACACACAAAACTCCACCAAAATCCCAAATCAACAATTATATATAATACAAATGTTTCAGAGCAACGAAATGCTTTATAAGCTATTTATTGGTAATTATTTATTGTAAGGGTTTATAGTTTATAACACTTTAAATGTTAATAATAATAAATAAACACTGTGTGTTTTCTTTATAAACATAAATCTAATGTTGCAGCTGATGTTTTTACAATGAATGAATGTTTTATGAACCGCTTTATTGTTTCTTAACAGTGAAAATATTGAACTAAATCAAATTAACTATAAATTTACCTTTTATTAATGAAGGCTATTTTGAAGTGATACCTGTGATAATAAGTTCTTTTTATCATAGAAATAA